>SEYY01020005.1:152500-170000 GCA_009176605.1 Armadillidium nasatum
CTCTTTCAGTATGGGATACTCTGCTCTTACAGCTCCTCCGTATTGAGCTATCTTATTTGTGATTTCTTGCCTATTCCCTCCATCTCCTACGAATATACCCCCTAAATACTTATATCTTTCCACTTTATTTATCTCAATTCCATCTATTAATACCCTCAACTCCTCTCCTCCCACCTCTCTGCCTACTTCCATGATCTCCGTCTTTTCTTTGTTCATACTTAGACCTGCTTCTCTGAGCCTATTCGCAAAACATACCATCACATCTTTCAGTTTATCCCCATCCTCACTCCAACATTCTAAATCATCTGCGTTCGCTAAGATGTCACAGTCTACTGTCTAGGTCTTGTACATCTTCCTTCACCTTTCTTATCAGCACATCCAAATATGCTATAAATAAAATTGGAGACATCACGCTTCCTTGTTTCACGCCAGTTTTCACCTCAAACCATTCTTTATTCTTATATTCTGTTCTTACATTGTATTTGTTATTCTTATACAAACTTTCTACAGCCCTTCTTAGTTTTTCACTCACTGCGTACTCCTTTTTCAGTACCCTCCACAGTCTCTCCCTTGGCACCGAGTCGAAGGCTTTTCTCAAATCTATAAACTGCTATATGTACACTTGCCACACCTTTTCCAACGTAATTCTCAGATCGAACAAGAGATCCGTCATGCTTCTGTTCTTAATGTATCCATACTGTTCTTCCCCCAATTTGCTTAAATTCTATTTTATTAAAGGGCAGAAAACTGTTTCAAAATAATTCAAGTTAAAAAAAAAAAAAAAAAGAAAAGAAAAAGAAAAAAGGGGGGAAAAAATATCGATGATTCGATACTGAGGATAAAATATCAAAATATCGATGTATTGGCTTAAAAAATATCATCGATTTTTTCGATACTATCGTAAAAAATATCTATATCGATATATATTTATCGGTACTTTTTCGCATCCCTATCCAGGAGTCCAGGACCATCATAGACTTTAAGGATTCTTCAAGTAAATAAATGCGCTATATTTGGTATCTTGCAGATTATTAGTTGTTGTTTTCTTTTGTCTTTATTTTGTGTGTAAGGCTGTACATTGGGTGTTAATAATTTTATTACCAAAATATAATCAACGATGTCTTCAATGGAAAACAAAGGTTTGTTTTGATATATATATATATATATATATATATATATATATATATATTATATATATATATATATATATATATATATATATATATATATATATATATATATATATATATAAATACTCTGATTCAACTGAACTTCTTTTCAATATATCGAAATTACAAAGTTGAAATTATCTTAAATCAAGATATTTGGGTAAATGGGAGCTATGAAAATATTATCCATTAAAAGCACCAAAAACACTTAAAAATTGAATTAGCAAAGATTTTACAGGAATTTTTAGGTAAGTTTTTTTAAAAAAAAAGAAATCAAATCATTTTTTGGTAATTGTAGCATTCACAGTAGTGGATTTTTTTTTATATGAGAACCAGGTTGCTGAAACTATCAACATACCTACATGTGAGTTTGACTAAAACTACGAGCAGGGATTTCAAACTAACAATATAGCCTACAATTTTCTATTGCAGGATTATTGGTATTACAAAATGTTAAAAAATTTTGTATACCAATTTTGATATATATATATATATATATATATATATATATATATATATATATATATATATATATATATATATATATATATATATATATATATATAGATATTGTTTTTTGTTAGATTATAACAGTAGTTATTGGTTAGGTTAGGTCTATTTATAGTCTATTAGTATTAGTCATAGTTTTACCCTGTAAGTCTAGGTTAGGTTAAGTCAAACTAGTTTGATAGATTAAATAAACTAGATAACCTAACCTGGACTTTAAAGGGTAAAATTACGCTTAATGGCCAGTAAATAGACCTAACCTATTAAAAAACCACTTCGTTAACTAATATATAAATATATATATATAATTTTTTCTCTGAAAAAGCTATAATTTTTTTTTTTTTTTGCAATTTCTATACCTACACCCATATTGCAAACTTGTAATATCCCTATGCATGGTTCCAATTAAACTCACGATGCATAGATATATCGTTAGTTTCAGTAACCTGGTTTTGTATGAAAAAATCCATTACTGTGAACGCTACAATTACTAATATTTTTTAGGTACATTGGGGCATGGAAAACGATTTTATACACTAAAAGCACTAAAAAAAACATTCAAAATGTCATTAATAAAGTGATAAGTATAATAATTTAACAATACATTGTATATTATTATTTGGCTATACATACCAGGTTGCTGCTTCAGTGTCAGAGTGAATTTTATAACTGTTTTGGAGTTAAAAGGAAATTTTTTCTTTCTTTATCAAATTAAGATGAAATATGAAATCGAGTAAATTAGGCATATTTAAATTGATTTAATAAAGCCTGTGAATGTGAGGTTAGGACTATTTGCTGGCTATTAGACACTTTTTAACCTTTAGAGTTAAAGCTGAACTACTTAGATAATCAATGAAAGCCAGTATTTATCTGGTTAGGCCTATTTGCTATCTGTAGAAGTACATTTACCCTTCAAGTTTTTTTTTTTTTTTTTTTTTTTTTTTTTTTTTTTAACTTCCGAAATGGCTATAAAATTCATTCTGATGCTGGTGCAGCATCCTGGTAATGCGCAGCTAGATGATAAAATATAATTATATTGAAGTTGTATGATGATAAATGATCAGAACTTATTATTCTTTGCTAATTGCATTTTTTGGTGGTTTTAGTGTACAAAATCTTTTTCCATCCCCTAATTTACTTAAAAAAATTTCAGATCATTTCATTTTTGTAACTTCATATATTAAGAAAAAAAAAAATGCTTACCTGAACCTGACTTTCAGATCATTTCATCTTTGTATTTGATATATTAGAAAAAATTAAAACTATTCAGTTGAACTTGAGTATTACTAAAATAGTTCTACCAATAGACCTAAAATATTTTCTTGTTCTTAAGTTATGTTGTAGCTCAAAATGCATGCATGTCCTAGAGGCTCTGAATGGGGCAACATTGACTAACCCATGTGGTTTCTTACTTTTCCTGTCATTTCTATGAACCAAAATTATTTTATTTATTAGCAAATCAAGATAGGAATAGTTTTGCTAAAATTTACCAACATTAGCTCTGGTAATACTCTAGTTCAACTGAGTATATTTTTTTCCTTTCAATATATTGAAACTAAAAAGACAAAATGATCTGAAATCAAGTTTTTTAGGGTAAATTGAAGCACAGAAAATGATTTTGTGCCCTAAAAACTCATAAAAATTTAATTAAGAAAGACATCTATGATGATTTTACAACACAATTGTACAGCTTTAATGATATATTGACCTTTGGCTGTGCACTACCAGGTTGCTGCATCAGCATTGGAGTGAAATTTAAGAAATTTTACCTATTTTGGAGCTTTAAAAAAAAAAAAAAAAAAAAAAAAAAAAGGTCAAGCATTTTTTTTTTTTTTGTAAATATATTGAACTATAAATATGAAATAAAGCGAATTAGGTAAATTGAAATACTAAAAAAAAAAATTAAAATTTTTTAAATTTTATTTTTATATAAGCATTAATAATAGTACATTTGTGCTGAAAAAAGAACCAGCATTCACGAGGTTAAGCCAATTTGATGGCTGTATTTTTACCTTTAGCCTTCAGGTCCAGATTAGGTTATTGAACTAGTTTGTTAGATCTGACAAACTTGTCTGACTTAACCTAACCTATATTTAATAATGCCTCAAAAACTCAATTTCTCCATTTTTGTACTTAACATAACCTTCCACAAAAATAAATATGACATCTAAGAATACACTCGAACTCAAACATTGATTAGTCTTCAATATGCTCAGTGTTTTTTTTTATTTTTTTTTATTTTGTTATTATAATTATTATTATTGTTATAAAAAAAAGCAAATAAATGGTGTTCAGAAAAATGGCTTTTTTACAACTCTCTTTTTGAGTAATGTACTTGATAAAAATAAAATGCTTTTAGGGTTCAAGTTAAGCCTTTAAAACTAAACATCCTTAAAAATAGCATTTAACCTTAAACCCAGTATAGATCTGATTCTTAATCTTTAAGAAATTTTTACAACACATAATTTGGTTAAATCCTGCTTTATTATTATTATTATTATTATTATTATTATTATTATTATTATTATTATTATTATAATGAAATTGGTCTATACATGATATTAATTTTAGTGGCTATAGTTATTTGATTTTTTTTTCTTTAAAGGAAAAATTAGAATCTAGATTTCCTGTGCTTGTACTTGAACCTCCAAGCCTGCATTAATAAAGAAATATACCTTTTGGCTGCAGAATTTTACTAATTTATTTAGTTTTTTAAAATCAAATTTTCTGCAAAATGTTGAAATAAATAAATATTGATATTTTATTTAACTATACTTATATTTTCAGAAAGTGAAGGAAATATGGATGAAGCTACTTCAGATCCTAAAACAAAAGTTTTAAAGAAAAAGAAAAGGAAAGGGAAAAATCAAGAGTCAAGTTCAAAAAGTAAAGAAACGGTTAAGGCATGGTGGGTTCCAAAAGCAGACAATGAACCTAAAGAAGAAAAAGAGCTAAATAATGTTACTCTTAAATTTGTTGCGAAACAATCCGAGTAAGTATATCTTTAAAGAACTTGATATTTTACTGATTTTATACTAAATCAGTATTTAATTTTTTTAATTTGTAATATTTCATTGTAGTTAACCTGAAAACATTGTTATATTCATTTAGATTTCAAAGCCTATCTGTTAATGTTTATTTTTTTCAAAAACAATAATCTGCAACAACGATGGAATAATTTACTATTTTCCCTTAAAAATAAAAGGGAAATGAATGTTAGGTCTTGCATTACACACTTCTTGAAATTGTAACAATCACATTTCCACTTTACGTCTCCTTACTCACAAATGCTAAGACATATTTGACTCTAAAATTAATAAATTATCCTACATTTCCCGATGTTATAATGCAAATTGTTTTAAGATTATTAGAATATATGTTGAAAAATGATCCTTCTTTTTAAATTATTGAAAGTCGGTTGCTTTTATTGTCTGCAGAAAGCAAAATAAATGGTTCTTATGACTTCCTGATAAAGATCAATGTATCTTTTAATAATTTTATCGATCAGTGAAGAATGGTTAGAATAAAATTGGTAAACATAATATTGTGCAAAGCATACCGAAACTTAATCATAATACATTTAGGGTTTAATTCCCTTGAAATCAATTTATATGCAACTGCAGTGAGATATTTTGAAGTTTCTTGAAATTCTTAATATTTTCTAATTTAAATGGGATATTTGAATGTTAACAAATATCAGTATAGATATATATATATATATATATATATATATATATATATATATATATATATATATATATATATATAATATATATATATATATATATATATATATATATATATATATATATATATATATGCTAGTGGCAAATCTCAATGAACGCTTACCAAATTTAATTACAATGCATTTTGGGTTTCTTTTCATTAAAATTAACTTTTACATTCTACTGAAGTAAGATGTTTTAAGAATTTCCTGAAATTCTTAATACTTATTAATTTTTGTGGGACATTTGAATGTACACAATATATATATATATATATATATATATATATATATATATATATATATATATATATATATATATATATATATATATATATATATATATATAATATATATATAATATATATAAACTGGTTTATTTATGTCATGTGACAATCTAGAATGACTGCAGGGAAAAGTAAATATTAAAATTTGAAAGTGTGTATCTATGGTGAGCACAAAAATTGCTAATCCCTGATTCAAAGATCTGGACTCGTGGGACACTTGCCCTAAAGAAACTGCAAGATCTTTGAAAAGCCTGTACAACACATAGAAGCAATTCTTTTTTTTTTTTTTTTTTTTTAAATCTTGGTATTACAAAAGGATTTTTTAGGTGTTATTATTATATATGATTTCTTGAAATTTGATAAACAAATGTTTGAAGTAAATGAAATCAGAGCAGTTTACTTTGAGTTACTATTATTCTAAAAAGTGTTGACATTTTTAACAATAATTATAATGAATGTAAAATGAAAATATTTTTTTTGAAATTTTCTTTAAAACCTTGTGAGAGGATTAACAAATGTGCCCTGCATGTTCAAAGAGACTTTAAACTTGAGTTATAACTTGAATATACTGGAATGTAATTTTATGATTTCTTAGTTTTGGAATACCACAAGTGCCTATTGAAGTTCCAGAGAATGCAGATAGTGAAGAATTAAATAAAATAGTTTCATCATTTTTGGAGAAAGGTTCGTATGTAGTTATTATTATTATTATTATTATTATTATTATTATTATTATTTATTATTATTTATTATTATTATTTATTATTATTATTTTTATTTTATTTATTTTTTTTTCCAGCTGGGGATGTAGAAGAAATTCCAACCTTTGAGTTTCTTGTTGGTGAGAAAATATTACTTTCTACTATTGGAAATCATTTGACAGAATTAGGGATAAGTTACGAGTTAACTACTGAAGTTCAGTATTTTGAAAGATATCCACCACCAGCTCCTAAAGATAATTTAGAGCATGATGATTGGGTTTCGTCTGTTAAAAGCAGTGGTGAGTGGTGAGTATTATTTTTCTTTAAAATCCATGTTTACTTTTATTATTATTTTTGTTTTATTTGTAATTCATAATTCTTTTTCATAACAGTTGGGCATTGTTTGTTTTATATGAATAATAGATGGGTTTTATAACCCCATACACATCAGAAACATCCCAAAATATCCCTTATGCAAGGCTCTTTTTTTCGTTTTCCTAACTTTTTTTAAAATGAGGTTTTGTTTTTATTTTTGACTACAGGTTAGTAACAGGTTGTTATGATAATACTGTGCAGTTATGGGATATTAGTGGCATGGAGAGAGGCAGGGGGAAGAGAGCTCATAAGTTGACAATTCCAGCTCATAAGGCACCAGTAAAGGCAGTTTCATGGCTTAACAAGAAGGGAGCAATAAAATCCTTTGTAAGGTTAGTATATATATATATATATATATATATATATATATATATATATATATATATATATATATATATATATATATATATATATATATATATATATATATATATATATATATATATATATATATATATATATATATATATAATATACTAGCATAATTGATGTTCCAATAAAGGGCTTCATAAGAGGAGATAAAATCCATATTTGACTATTATTCATACAAATTCATTTTTTAGCATCATTTTCAATTCTATTTATAGATTACAAAATTAAGTTTACTACTATTTACATTATTACAATTTTAGATAGTTAGGCTCATAAATTATATCAGTATAAACTTTTCTTTCATTAAGATATTAATTTAAATTTAAACCAAAATTTCAATATATATATATATATATATATATATATATATATATATATATATTATATATATATATATATATATATATATATATATATATATATATATATATATTATATATATATAAAATATTTTTCAGTTGTTCGATTGATCAAACAGCAATCGTATGGGAATGGGACAGCTCTGGCTAATTCTGTGGAATGTATGTGGGAGTGCCGAGGCCACAAACAGAGTGTGGAAAGCTTGGGAGTAGAGAGAAATGGCACTAAGTTTGCGACTGGTTCTTGGGACAATACAATTAAAATTTGGGATGGAGGTAATTTTGAATTAAGATAATGTAATCTCTTTCTCTCATATATCATATATATATATATATATATATATATATATATATATATATATATATATATATATATATATATATATATATATATATATATATATATATATATATATATATATATATATATATATATATATATATATATGATGATGTGAAATTGAGAAACTGGTGGATGTGAATCCTCAACATGTTATTTAGTATCCTTTTGAAAATCTTAAAAACTAAATAAATAAATACAAAAGTCAATTTTTTAAAAACATTTTCATCATACCACTACCTTCCTGTAATTTGGAGTCTGTAAAGATTCCATAATTTCCAGTACCGTAAAGACAAATTGCTATAGAAATAAAAGATTTTTAACTTTTTAAATTTATTATAATATATAATATATATAATATAATATAATATAAATATATAATATATATATATATATATATATATATATATATATATATATATATATATATATATATATATATATATATATATATATATATATATATATATATATATATATATATATATATATATTAATTTATATATATTTATAGCTATTTCAAATTCAGAAGGTGTGGGCCACGAGGAAGAGCCTGATAAAAAGAAAGTTAAAAAATCTAAAAGTCAGAGATTAAAGGTATGGTGAAAAAGAATGAAATCTACTATTTATTTTTGAGAAATTTAAATCTTTTCTTAACAGAGCAGGAAAGTTATAATGTTATGAAAGCTTTTTAAAAAATGGTTAAAGCGTATTTGTTTTAATTTTTATTAACCTAAACTAGTAAAATTCATTGCTTCATACTACAGAAGTGGAGGAAGATTTAAGGTACAATATCCATTGAAAAGTTCTTTTAAATCGCTTGACACATATTAAGTGTATAGTAAACCTATTGAAAAAATTGTGTAGAAAAACATATTCCCAGCTTATATTTTTAATTTATTAAGACTTACAGTTTTCAACATCACTTATAAATTTATTTTTCAGACTCCAATTTATACTTTCGTTGGTCATAGTGAAAGTGTAAGCGGCATTGATTGGATAGACAATAATCACTTTTTAAGTTGTTCTTGGGATCATAGTATACGTTTGTGGGATATACAAGCTGCTGGAAAAATTACTCAGATCAATGGGAGTGTCGCTTTCTTCTGTTTATCATATTCCCCACTTAATCGCACAGTTTTAGCAGGTTGTGCAGACAGACAGATCAAATTATATGACCCCAGAGCACGAGGTAATATGCAGACACTTTTTTTTTTTTTTTTTTTTTTTTTTTTTTTTAATATAAATTATAGTGTTTTACATAGTATTTAGAGGTTGGCATCACTAAATCTATTAAAATTTATATATACATATTTTTGAAAGGTTGGTATTATGTTTGTACCATCTTAGAAACCTAATTTTTTTCAAAAGGGAATAATTCTTATGTAAATTTCAAAATATAAAATTTTCTCATTCGATGTTTTAAAATTAGGACATATAAATAAATGTCAGATTGATATGAAAAATCTTGTAACAAAATAATTGTTATATTGTACAGAGGGAAACATTGTACAGAATAAATTTTCCAATCACACTAAGTGGGTTCCAAGTGTCATGTGGTCTCCACACAATGAAAACCTATTTGTTTCTGGAAGTTATGATCATAAAATCAAAGTATGGGATCGAAGAAGGTAGGTATTTGATTATATATATATATATATATATATATATATATATATATATATATATATATATATATATATATATATATATATATATATATATATATATATATATATATATATATATATATATATATATATATATATACATCAGGTTAATAAAAATATTTTATTATTATAGAATAGATTTAAAAGGAAGGAAATGAATCTTAGTTGTGTTTTGGTTGAATGTTGTGAATTGTGTAGCAAATGTTGTAGTTTGAGGTGGGGTGGAAGTGAAGCATTGTTCATTTCATTGTATTTTGTGTTAAAGACATGCGGATAATGAGCTTAAAAATGCCTTTTAATTTATTTCTTATATCTCTCTGGTAAAGGATATTAAGTGGGAAGAAAGTACATTAATTTCATTAAATAAATGAATCTGCATTAATTTTGGTGTGAAAGTAGTCTGTCTAATAACTAATCGAGTGGAAGGACATATTAGTTGCTTTAGGCTATATTTGAATTTGTTAGTTTCATCGTCTTAAGATCCCCACAACAAAACTCGCTTCCTTCTCTAATGAAAATAGTTGTAATGTGTTTTTATTATTATTATTATTATTATTATTATTATTATTATTATTATTATTATTATTCTTATTTATTTATTTAATTATTTTTCAGCGCAACATCCTCACTTTATAATCTTCTTGGTCACGATGAAAAGGTTTTGTCAGTTGATTGGTCTCATGCTGATCACATTGCTTCAGGATCAGCAGATTGTACAGCTCAGATATATTCCACCTAATATGTTAAATATTACAGATATTATGTTTAATAATGTTTATTTATTCCTTTCCCTACTGCTTTAGTTCTAGATTTTACAGTTTTAAATTTGAATTCGACACCACGATTTAATTTGAATGACATAAATTCTTACTTTTTTTTTTTTTCTCCCTTTCCTTAAAGATGAAATTGAATTAAGTTATTTGTTAAATTTGATATTTTTATCAGTGTCAGAAAGAAAGAAATCCGGGAAATATAGTATTTACTATGGAGAAAAGAATTCTTAGTGTTACCACGATTCCGGAATGAGCTAAAAGAGGCGGGAGTTCCTGGATTGAAGGTGATGGTAATCCCTAAAGGCAGTGTACCTGCAGTAGTGTTGGAACAAGCAGGTGTAATGAGATTTAGTTGAATAGAATGCACGTCTTCAATGCCAAAGAAAATCTCCTTGGTTATGCGCTCTCCACGCTCAAGGAAATCCCTATTACCTAATTAACATTCCAAGGGAATTCAAAGGAGGACAATTGCAAGTCCGACCAGTTTTCGGAGACAATTCCAAAAACATTTTCATGCGGTGGGAGTCATGCAGAAGACTTTAAAAAATGGAAATAGATTCAGGAAAATGAATTGGTCAGAAGAACCCGGAATGTGAGATGGGGGGAAAGTTTAATAGTATAAAGGGATGTAATAGATCATTAAAAGTTACAAAAAGGTTAAGAATGTAGAGTTCATCACCAAGATAAATCAAGGTTGCAGGAAGGGAGTTGCAGTATCTGCTCAAGATTATTCGGGATAGATCAGTGGAGAACGAGTCCATCGATTATATCTTGAGAATAAGAAGGAAGCCATTGGTGGTGGTGAATACTGAAATCAATAAAAATTATAAAATTTCAGAGAGAGAAGATGTGTGTGCGCGCTTTATTTTGCAGTTTAAATGGTTGAAAAATATAAGATAATCAGTAGAATTAGCAGATGAATAAATAACAACTGAATTTAGTTATCGATTTGTAAGAGAATTAAGAAATAAAGATTAAAAATTTTGAGAACTCCAGATTATGAACCACGTGAGCAAAGTTGCTCAAATGTAAACGATTCCCGCTTTTGGATAAAAATTGCAGATAGAGATAGTAAGAGGGAACTGAGTTTGATGTCAGAAAGTCCATAAAAACTCCTAAGTTTCTCAGAAGAAGAAGAAAGGTGGTGGTCGACAAAATAGAAATTAGTATGAAGAAATCAAATAACTGAATTGATGAAAAAAGACATGACCAGAGCAAGTCTGTGATGAAGTCTAGGCGGCAACAACCACATTAAAGGAGGCTGCCAGCTCCCGCTAGTGATGATGGGGGGTAAAAGTGAATAAGGGGCATTGTTATGGTGCCACCCCAATAAGTATCTCCTGTTTTATGCTTAATTTTAAAGTTGCTGAGGAAAAAAAATGTTCAGAGTGAGTTTGTAAACCTCTGGGGTATGTGTAAAGAAGGTGGAGGAGTATTGGAGCTCCCACTAATAAGGTCAACAAACATTCTAGTTTATGGTCTAGAGTACACTAGAGTGCCCTATGGGAAAGTGAAGCTCAATAATGACTATTTAAGTTAAGGGTACCCGAGTACAGAGGAATGTTTCTGCTTGACACTCCTTGGGGTAAGGACATTTAAGCGGAGAGGTACTTGTTTCGCTTCGAAATATATATATATATATATATATATATATATATATATATATATATATATATATATATATATATATATATATATATATATATATATATATATATATATATATATATATATATATATATATATATATATATATATATATATATATATATATATATATATATATATATATATATATATATATATATATATATATATATATATATATATATATATATATATATATATATATATATATATATATATATATATATATATATATATATATATATATATATGTGAAGTGTGTGTGAGTCAGGTAAAGATAGATTAGATTGCCATTATTTTTTTTATGTATTGAGCATTTTTGCATGACTATAATCACCAATTATGATGGAGAAGCAGAACAAAAACTTAATAATTTATTTAAAACCACGAAATTCTCTAAACTTTTTAGCCTTGCATGAGAAAACATAAATTAATTCTTTAAAATCAAGTTAAATAAAAATTATTTTGCTGTTTACAAATTTAAAGTCACAACTTTCTTTATTATGAATGATCAAGATAAATGGAGTCTTGTAGTGGATTGTTTATTTGTTTCTCAGGTAGCAAACCTGTTGGATTCATGTTCTCTTCATACATTAATGTTTTTATTTTTTCATGAAAGGTAAAGGACCCAGGTTCCTTTAAGTAAGAAGTTCGACCCCACATATTTTGAGACGGTTTCACAAATGACCGTACTTTTTTTTTTATTGAATTCCTGATTTTTTTATTATTATTATTTTATTTTTTTTTTAAAGTCAAAGATCCTAGGATTAGAGTCCAGCCAATTTTCCTAATTGGAGTTGCGTGTTTCCAATTATATTATTCCGAAATTAGATAGGGCTAAAACGATTTCATAATCTAAAACTAATAACAGGCAAACTAGTCGAATGCTAGAAATAGAAATATTTTAATGCCTCTGATACTGTGCTTATATATATATATATATATATATATATATATATATATATATATATATATATATATATATATATATATATATATATATATATATATATATATATATATATATATATATATATATATATATATATATATATATATATATATATATTATATATATATATATATATATATATATATATATATATATATATATATATATATATATATATATATATATATATATATATATATATATATATATATATATATATAATGCTTATTTTTTTTTTTTTTGTTTTTTTTCTCCTATTCGAGGAGATTAGATAGGATTTGATATCCTGGCAAAGAAATGATTATATACTCTAATTACTAATAGTAAACTTATAATCAAAAGAGAAAGTCCGAAATAAATAATTAAGAACAAACAAAAATATTTAATATTGATGATGCTTGTAAACAAAGAAATGAAATTGTATAAAAGACTAAAGAAATTGAGATAGGGTTAGAATGCCAAATTCAAAACAAAATATCACGAGTAAATATTAACTGCATTAAAAGTAAAAAAAAAAAAAAAAAAAAATAATATCGCAGAAATTTACAACCATATTATCGATATTATATAAAGAGCAACAATATCGCAGCTTTTAAAAAAATTGCGAATCTTAAAAGTTATGCTGCATCTTAACACACACACACATACTTTATATATATATATATATATATATATATATATATATATATATATATATATATATATATATATATATATATATATATATATATATATATATATATATATATATATATATATATATATATATATATATATATATATATATATATATATATATATATATATATATATATATATATATATATATATATATATATATATATATATATATATATATATATATATATATATATATATATATATATATATATATATATATATATATATATATGCGTGTAAAGAAAATGCGAAAGACAATATGAAGAAAAACAAACTTCTTTACGTGTAAAAGTCTTAAAATTTTCCTACTTCGCATTCAATGAATAAAAACGCAAATCAGAATATTAATCAAGTACTGTATTGAATAACTTGATGTGATGCAATTACCAAGTATACTTTATTATTATTATTATTATTATTATTATTATTATTATTATTATTATTATTATTATTATTATTATTATTATTATTATTATTATTATTATTATTATTATTATTATTATTGTTATTATTATTATATTATTATTTACTTTTTATTATTATTATTATCATTAGTAGAAATATGTTTATTTTTATATTATTATTATTATTATTATAGTATTATTTATTATTATATTATTATTTATTGCCATTATTATTTGTTGGAGTAATATTTTTATTATTTGTAGCTATTATTATTATATTATTATTATTATTATTATTATTATTATTATTATTATTATTATTTATTCTCTGCGATCCTCTTCCGTTTTCTGTATTTTTCCTGTTGAATGCAATCTTCCTCACTTCAGAGTTTGGTTTTGTGCTCATCGAAATTTACGATACTTTGTGATTGATGTTTTTTTCTATCATAATTTCACAACTTATTGAGTAGTGCTTTGCCAGAGAACCATGGAAAGAATTTTAAATGATTATTATTATTATTATTATTATTATTATTATTATTATTATTATTATTATTATTATTATTATTATTATTATTATTATTATTAATGCTATAGAACTATAAGGAGAAAGGCTATTTAAGTTTTATTTATTTACTCCTATTCCGTTGTGTCATTATGAAAGTGATTTGCATATATATGATAAATTGTTTTAGCAAAATTGTGTATTTAAATGTAAAAATTTTATCTTACCATGTGACCTGAACCCCCCCCTCCCCCTTTCCCTCCCACAAATATTTGTTGATATTTTTCCCCTGACATGATTTATGTTGTCATTATGTCATAAGCATTTCCTTTAGCAACAACTTATCAATCTTAACAACATATCATGAATAGAAACAACAAATAGAAACCTCTCTATTCAGTATACGTATTTTTATCGATCGATATATATATATATATATATATATATATATATATATATATATATATATATATATATATATATATATATATATATATATATATATATATATATATATATATATATATATATATATATATATATATATATATATATATATATATAGTGTATATAAGATATATTATACGTATATAATAAGTTATAAATAAATATAGTAAATTAAATAAATAATAATAAATAAATAATAAATATAAAAATAAAAAATAAATATTAATAAAATAAAAAAAATATATTGTTAAATAAATAAATAAATAAATAAATATACAAGGAGGGAAAAATTCTCTTTTAATACGAATGAGACAGACAGACTACCACTGAAAAATTCATTCTATTCATGCTTCTCCATACCTATTATTTACATGCAAATAAGACCTTAATCATTTTATTGTTTATTTGTGTGTGTGTGTGTGTGCTTGTGTGTTTGTTTACGTCTTGTACTGACGTCACATCACGTGCTTTGCTTATTTTTATTTATCCAGAAAAGAATTAAATTAGTAATTATTACGATCCATTTATGTAATTTACATAATTATCATAGTATTAATTATTTAAAATAATATATATATATATATATATATATATATATATATATATATATATATATATATATATATATATATATATATATATATATATATATATATATATATATATATATATATATATATATATATATATATATATATATATATACGAAAATAATTTCGATAGTGATAAAATATTAACCAAATTACTATAGTAACTGTAGATTAATATCATAGAGAAAATTATTATAATAGTAGTAGCATACAATCAAATAATAATAATAAAATATTATTATTATTATTATTATTATTATTATTATTATTATTATTATTATTATTATTATTATTATTATCATTATTATTGTTATTAAATTAATTCTAAAAAAGGAAAATAGGGTTGTTCACTGATAGATCGGTTTTTACATTAATCGATACTGTATAAGATAGACCTCCGAGATTTAAAATATATTTTGTTTTGTCTAGTGTAAGGGATTCTGTATTCCCGAAATTAGTTTTTCTGTGCTATTTTGTTAGTCAAGAGTTAATTTCCAGTTACATTTATTATTTTGAAGATAGGATTGTTTTTTGAAAGGGTGAAAATATCCTGGTTTTAGTATAGTTTAGCTTAAGAAAAGTGAAGTTGTTCCATCATAATAGTTTCAAGACCCTTATATACATGAATTATCTTTTTTTTTACATAGTACTCACTGGAGCAACCGATACTAACAGACAATAGAGATGACAAGACTGTATGCAAGATTTTTTATAATATATTTTAGAACAGTCTCCTATATATATTCCCTCACATTCACACACACCTACTACCTCCCATTCCCCCTCACCACTGCCCTCCAGCTCACCCTGTCCTTCGCAACTCTATTACCCTCTTCCACACTCAGACCTCACTCCCCAAATCTCCCTCACCCCATCTATGCATCTCCACTTTGGTCTTCCTTTCCCTCTTCCCTCAACCTCTGATCTCACCACTCTACCCACCATCCTATCCTCATTCATCCTACACATGATGTCCAAACCACCATAATACGCCCTCCTTCGGTCTGCCCACTATTCTCCTCTTCCATCCACACATCTCCATTATTCTTTCGTTCCTAATCCTATTTACCTTTCTCGAACCACATTTCGCCCTCAATACCTTCATCTCGAAAACCTCCAATCTTTTCCTCGTCTGAGCATCCATTATCCATGTTTCACATTCATACATTACCAATGGTAGACACATACTCTCAAACATTCTTACCTTTATTTCATTCGATATACTCCCATTCTTCCCTACCTCCCTCAGTCCCCCCATCACTTTCATTCCCTTCATCACTCTATTCTTCATTTCTCTATCCATCCACCCTTTTCCCAGATTTTTGAACTCTTCTATCTCCTCAAATCTCTCATCTCCTACCTCGATTCTCCCTCCCCCATCATTCTTCTCCTCTCACTGGCTTATTTCCGCAATCAATCCTCATTACCTTACTTTTTGTTGGATTTGTTTTCATTTCATTAGGTGTACATTTTCTCACAGATTCCTTCATTAAAGTCCTTATCTTCTCCCACGACTCCGCTACCAATACCGCATCATCCAAAACAGCAAGACATTTATTTCCCATTCACTTTCCAAACTTCTTAATCAAACACCCTTAACTTCCCTCTTTATTCCTCTAACAACACCATCCATCAATATATTAAACAACCACGGCGACATAACACAGCCCTGTCTCAACTCAATTCGTACGTTAAACCATTCCGTCAGCTCTCTACCCACCCTCACTCTCGCTCTACAACTTTAATTAAAGGCTTTGATCCATTTCAGCAATCTTCCTCTCACTCTCTCACTCCCCTCTCCATCAGTACCTCAAACAACTTTTTCCTACATGCACTATCATATGATTTCTACAAGTTCATAAAAAATGCATACTCCCCTTTTTCTTTCTCACTCAATTTCTCACCAATTATCTTCAGTGTGAACACCTGGCCCACTTATCACCTACTCTCTAATGCCCCTTTATACCTCACCAGTTCTCCTTCTCTTGAATTCTTTT
>SEYY01020005.1:175000-185000 GCA_009176605.1 Armadillidium nasatum
ATTATATATATATATATATATATATATATATATATATATATATATATATATATATATATATATATATATATATATATATTATATATAGCAGTAAATAATTATTTGTGCACTGCAAGACATATGTCTCTCTCTCTCTTAGATGCCCAAAATACTGACAGTCTTGTGCATTTTTTTTTAATTCATGCAGTAGTTCTAGTTACATTTGTCCAAGTTTTAAATTCTCTTTCTTGAAAGTTTCAGATTTAGTATGTCATTTGTTCATCTATACCGACTTTTCCTTCTAATTATTATGACCTGTCCATCTCTATACTCGTTGTTTGATTCTGTGTATTACATTGGTTAATTCTGATTGCTATTTAAATTCAACAGCTCTTTTTTTTTTCGTCCCAACGTATTATATCCAAGCAATTAAATTTCCATATTTTATTGTACTATTCATCGATTTTTATATTGTTCTCTTGTCAGTACTATAAGTCTCACAATCATATGCTAATTAATGTATCATAAATTACTCAAAAACTCTTCTAAGTAAAATAGAAAATGATCCAAATGAGCAATGTTCAACTTATTCACAGTATTCCAAGCTATTTTCATTTATTCTTTAAATTTATGCTTATTAAATCAAGTTATGCAATAATTGTTTTAAATATCATTTTTAACAATTCGTACAAGAGTGTAAGTAAGCTAACTGGTCTGTTATATTTAGGGCTTTTTTATCTTCATTTTTATAAAGAAGTGTGACGTTTGCATTTATCCTTTTGTCTGAAGATTATATTCTTTCAAACAATTATTAAGAACCCTTGTTAAACTAAAAGCAATTTCGTCATGTTATCTTCTGATGTAGCAACTGATGTTCGCTCGTAATTTGCTAGCTCTCTTTTAAAAAAAAAAAAAAAAAAAAAAAAAAAAAAAAAAAAAAAAAAAATAGATTTACAGTATAAATTTTATGGAAGAATGATTGGAGGGACATGAATATCGATGTTATTAATACTTGTAGGTCTTTCATCATCAATACTCCCCTATAACTGTGCATAAAGGTAACTCTAATCAACTCTACTTGCAATTTTACCCTCAATTTTTATCATTTATTAACGTTAACGGTTAATTAGCTAGGGATAACAGTCGCCTTGCTTTATATATTTATTGCAATTTTATCCTCAATTTTTATCATTTATTAACGTTAACGGTTAATTAGCTAGAGATAGCAGTAGCCTTGCTTTATATATATAATATATATATATATATATATATATATATATATATATATATATATATATATATATATATATATATATATATATATATATATATATATATATATATATATATATATATATATATATATATATATATATATATATATATATTAGGGATGGAGTGAAGTATCGGTATCGGTATCGGTATCGGCATATCCGTATAATATATCGGTATCGGTATCGACCTTTTCAGTATCGGTATCGGTATCGGCAAATTTTTGGATAAGAGTAAAGTATCGGTATCGGTATCGGTATATCGGCAAGTATCGGCATATTTTTAGGTATCGGTATCGGTAAAAATTTTGGTATCGCTCCATCCCTAATATATATATATATATATATATATATATATATATATATATATATATATATATATATATTATATATATATATATATATATATATATATATATATATATATATATATATATATATATATATATATATATATATATATATATATATATATATATATATATATATATATATATATTATATTATATATATATATATATATATATATATATATATATATATATATATATATATATATATATATATATATATATATATATATATATATATATATAAATAATAATAATAAATAAAAAAAAAAAAAAAAAAAAAAAAAAAAAAAAATATTATATATATATATATATATATATATATATATATATATATATATATATATATATATATATATATATATATATATATATATAATATATATATATATATATATAAGGATATTTTTATATCCTTTCATAATCTTGGCTTACATTTAAATGAAAACAAAGATTAACGGAATAAAATTCGTATTTTTAAACTTTTTTCGAATGAATATTTTTTTAAAACGAACTAAAACTATTCATTTAATAAAATAATCTTCGTGAATATTTTAAGTTTTTTAATCTTCCATACTATAAATATCTCAAGCTACACATTTGAATATGACGCCTGTCAGGCATAAAGTTTATTAATTAACTGTTCGATAAATATCCTAATCTGCACTTTTGAATTTTACACAAGGCAGACATCAGAGGTAATTGGGGGAGGGGGATCGTGAGGTTAACTTTGTTTTGGCTCTTTTGGGGGTTATGAGGCTTAAAGGGTTGATAAACGCTGGCATAGAGAGAGGGACGCAACAATTCGACAAGAAGAGACTGGAAAGAATTAACGAGAGCAAGAAAGTTTATAAGACAAAAAGACCCAGACTCCTCTTTTCCATACAGGGGCTAACGACACCTCTATAAAGAGGAAGCAACTGGGGTGTCGCAGTGAAATTCTGAAGGTGTCGCAGAACACTCGACCTCTTAGAAGCTTGTTTAGAAAAAATATAATGTAATTCTTCCAAAAAAGATCACGAAAAAAAGAAAACTGAGAGTATTTAAGGACAGGCGAAGGTCTGAGTTATATATATATATATTATATATATATATATATATATATATATATATATATATATATATATATATATATATATATATATATATATATATATATACTAGAAGATATTTCCCAATTAGCGCTATGGAGTGCAAGGGTGAACTGATCATTCTATTGCAATCTAGAGTCTAATATTTATTCAAATTTTCAACTTATTCATACAAAAAGTATATACAATGCAATTTCTATGTTACACAAATGTGTCTATAGCCGTGTCCAGTATAAGGTGCTTCATTCTTTTCCTTAACACAAAACACGCCCTACTCTTTATATGATTGCATACTCTCTTTATTTGACAATTTATTTTAAAAATGAATACATTTTTATATTACAAAGGAGAAACCAAAAATGAGGATTCCAAAGATAGCCCTTCATCCGCTTGTTTCCTAATCAACGTTTGGATGTTGCCATTTCCTGTTGATGGGATCTGTGCCATCACAAAAATCTCAGACTAATTCTGGTGTAGGATCTTCCTTCTTTATTAATATCTTCAACAATGGAGGTCTTTTAATCAAATTTTTAATTTGTTGAACATCATCTCTCCTCATCTAAACCTCGCCTCTTATTTTTAAAAGGAGAAAGAGGTGTAGCGATTGAGAACTCCGAAAGCAAGCCACATACAGTACCTTCTTACTGTCTCTATTTTCATCTTTCATCCAAAGGTGGATTCTGCACATGCTCACAATGACGATGTCTATTCTCGTCTCTGCTAATTTTGACTCTTTCGACTTTCTACATTATGGCTTTGGGTCTCTTGCCAATCTACTACTAATTTTATTAGTTTATTTATTTCCTATACAGTACTGATTATAATCAGTATTTAGTTAATTTAGGATAATTATATTTTTGTAAATTCATTGAATATTCAAACTCCAGGAATAGATCACTCACTAGTCATTTCTTTCTCTGAAGTTATCATTCTCGTAGATTCAATTTACACCACCTTCAACAGTGTTGAAGTCCTGAAGATACATGTGATGAAGAAGATGCAATAATCTTCTTGTTCCTATTCTTTCCGCTCTTCCTAGCACATTTCTAAAACTGTCAACTTAGAGTTCGATTTCTCTTCTTTCCTTCTTATTTCTTCTGAAATTACAATTGATTTTATGTACCTTCTACCAAAATTGAACTCTTCGCTCAACACTTTTCCTGTTCTCTTTCTTTCTCTCTGTCTCTCTGTCTCTCTGTCTCTGTCTGTCTCTCTGTCTGTCTGTCTGTCTGTCTGTCTGTCTGTCTCTGTCTGTCTGTCTCTCTCTCTCTCTCTCTCTCTCTCTCTCTCTCTCTCTCTCTCTCTCTCTCTCTCTCTCTCTCTCTCTCTCTCTCTCTCTGAGTTTAGTACTCTGGAGGCAGAGTATGGTTAAAGGGTATACCTTTTCAATGGTTCTCAAGACTTGTGCTTCAGAGTTTGCACCCTACCCTACCATGATAAACTATTTCGTCTTTGTATATAGACTTCGACATTACCTTTCTGTAGAACCTTCCTGCTGGAAGAGTGTGCTCATTCAGTCTTTATCGAAAAAGTTACTCCTCTCAGACTCCTAACTGTAGTCCTATTTATTTAGCTTCTGTTCTTTCCAAACTTTTTGAATCTATCTTTTCTCACCAACTGTTGGTCTTCTGCTCTTCAACATTTTAATGAATCTTTCAAATACGGATATAGATACACTGAAAACTTTCGAAAGAGGCAGGAACGGAAACTTAGATTCCCAAAGTTCTCTCGTTCTGTATCTTTTCTCTTTATTCTCTCTTTAACCTTTAAGATTTCCTTTTCCAATAGCTCTATAACATTTGCTTCAGATTGTTAACGTTCATTCTCAGAATCATTCAGTATGCACACACACACACACACCACACACAACAACACATACAATATAATCATATATATATATATATATATATAATATATATATACTTAAATTATATATTATTATTACTATCATAAATTACAGAAAGACAATGTTAGACAATGAAAATCGGCTTCACATGAACAAAGGCCTGTGATATTGTTTCTAATAAGAATGGTTAAAATATTTGGTTGAGATGCGATGCGGATATTTTAAGAATTGTTGCCGCCCGATAACGATTCCGTTAGGACAATTTTTGCAACGGTAGTGTATCCAGGAATGAAGATGGTGCTTTCGTTTTTGATGGAAAATTGTTACTTTTTACTTTAGTATAGCAATCTTAATGTTGCAGGAAGAGCATCCTCAGTACATTTCCTACAAATATACAACCTTTAAAAACAGATAAGATGATATACTCTACTATACTGGTATTGTTAGAGAAATTGCTGCCTACCATCGATGACGAATGAAGACAAATTTTTGATCAACTTACCAAAAAGAACTTCTCCATTCTGGTAATTAATACTCTTAACAAATTAAATTCTGCCCCTATAAGAGTTGGGAAAACAAAAATATCTCACAATATTCAGACATTTCTTATTGATATACATATAAATACGTGAATCCGATTCCCAACGCTTTCTATTAGTACCGACCATTTTGCATTCGTTAGACATGCCATGGATGACGACAAGGCTATATAAGATTAATAGACTACTTATTATATTATTTATCTATTACATATATACTTATGATTTATTCTTCTACTCTTAATTATTATTACTTAATTTATCTTGTAATAACTATTATTATATTAATTTCATTTTCATCTATATCCATAATCTTTAGTTTATAATACATAAGTAATGATTCTACTACATTGGAAAAGTATAAGCTAATGTGAGAATTGTCATACTTTCACTCTTCAGCTTAGATTGCATTATCATTAACATGATCTTTTGGAAAATATGAGATATAACTCTAGTCTATAACTACAAACATTACTATTCTTCTCTAAATCGTCATTACCACTCGACAGTACCTCATATTATCTTCATTATCTTATATATTATTCACTTACCTATTATTCTTATTACATTATTTATTATTATATTATATTAATTATATTCTATTATAATATTTTCAGTCACCTGTACATTGGTGTAATTCATTTACTTACTTTCTCTTGAAGTATATATTCCCTCTACACATTATTTCATTACTTTATCTTCACTCTACTATAATTCAATACTCTCATCTATCCTAATTTTTACTTTATATACTTACTATTAATATCTCTAATTATCTCTCTTTATTAATATATTA
The DNA here is from genome assembly GCA_009176605.1 of Armadillidium nasatum. Classification (NCBI taxonomy): domain Eukaryota; kingdom Metazoa; phylum Arthropoda; class Malacostraca; order Isopoda; family Armadillidiidae; genus Armadillidium; species Armadillidium nasatum. The sequence goes on from SEYY01020005.1 coordinate 180,873, forward strand.
TATCATTTGTCATTCTATAATTATTATTTCTACTTACATTACTTATATATTACTTTACTTTATATTACTCTTAATTTATCTACCTATCATTATTACTCAAATTCTTAACTTAACATCTTGCGATTTTCCCCTACTCTTAGCGCGTTAATAATAGTCTTCTTTCTCTCTACCTTATCTTCACTAACGCGTAAAGTTACTCTATATCGTAAATGATAGCTTATGCTCATGTAGCTCATCACTACAATTTATCTCCTACATTTATATCTATCATCGCTTAATTTTATTACTTAATCTATTAACCCTATCTATATTCATTACTCTATATATATAAATTATAATTACTCTATTCATTTATATAATACTTTCACTGAATACTATCATATAATTCTCTACCCCTAATTTATATATATATAACTACTTTACTTAAAATGAGCGCACGCGAGAGGAGCGCTTATCGGATGCACTTTATAGTGCGTAACCACGTACTTCATTAAATTAGATTCTTTTCAGAAGAGAGCGCCATCTATACATATGGAACCGGTAGGGTGCCTAATGAGGGTGGGACTTGCCAAGGATGTATATTTAGGAGGACGGTGGTGAGGACGCGTGCCGTATAGACTCCATGGGGAGATAGAAGAGTAAAGGAACGTATGGTTATGACACGTGGTGAGACTATCTTCCTAAACATCTAACGCTCATATCACATGCTGTCTATTCATGGCAGAGAATCGTTGAGAAATACTTAATATATAACTTTAATATATATTACTATTACTTATATAATAAATAATATTTTCTTTCAACTTATTATATATATAAATAATTATACATTATATATATATTACTATTTTAATCATATTTAGCTTATAAAATATATATAAATAGTAAATTATTACCTATACTATTTCATTTATAGAATCTATTATCTAGTTATCTATTAAATTATTCTCTATCATTCTTATTACTCTTCACTAATATATATTTACTCCTCTTATTACTTTCTTCTTACTTTGATTATTACATCCTCTCGTTCTTCTTACTAATTTTTACTCCTCACTCTTTCACTATATTTTTCATTAAAGATTTATTTCTTCTTCTTCTATATCTTCTTCTTAAAATTTTTCATCACCTCTTATTTCCTCACTTACTTTAATTATAGATCCTCATTCTTTCGTTCCTATCCATTTAAATTATCTCTACTTTTAATTTAAAGTCACTTATAATATTCTTTCATAATTATATCTCCTACTTTCATTTATATACCACATTATTACTTAATTTAAATTATAATATATATATATTCCTATTATCTGACATACAAGCAATAATATATAAATTATTACTGTCTTTCTATTACTTTATATAAAAGCTATTCATAATTTCTTCAATTTTATTTATCCTTATTCTAAATGATTATAACTAACTATATTATACTTACATAATTCTATCTCACAATCACCATTATCTTAATAAATACCACATAACAACTATATTTTAATAATATATAGAGTAACATGTAATTATAATATTATCTTTATAATCTTATGATAGAATAGTTAATATTTCTAGATCTCTTCAATAGAACTCAACATTGAAATTAAACATTAGAGTGCTTGATAGTTAATTTATCACATCCTAATTTGGATCTTGAGAATTTATTATTAACCTGATGAATTTCCACATAAGAGTATATAATATTATATAAAATTGTAACATATAATATCTTACTCTACACTATATACTATGTAATATAACATATTGAATTATTTTAGTTCCTTTATATGAAGCTTAACAATATATAATTATGTATATATAATAATAATTATATAAATATCATATATAAATATAAATATATATAATATATTATAATAAATATAAAATAATACATGATATAATAAATATAATATAATATAAATATATATAATAATTATATAATATATAAAATATAAATATATATATATATATTAAAATATAATAAATAATTATAATTATATAATATATATATAAAATTAATAGTAATATACATAAATATTATATATATATATATATTAATAATATTAATATATTAATAAAATAAAATAATATATAATATAAATAATAATAATAATATAATAATAATATATAATAATAATTATAATATTTATTTTATTTATATTTATTATTTTTATTAAAAGATCAACATACTTCACGGAGCATTGCCCTATTTTCTGAAGGATAGAGGATACTATTCTTATGAGGTAGATAATATAAACCTATATAATATATATAATATAATAAAATAACATAATATCTATATATAATATATATAATATATATAATAATATATATATATATATATATATAATATAATATATATAATAAATAAATATATATATAATAATAATATATATATATAATATATATATATAAAATAAAAATATAATAAAATATAATAATAAAATATAATATATAAATATATATAATAAAATATAATAAATATATATATAATATAATATATAATAAAAATATAAATATATATAATATAAATAAAATATATATATATATATATATATAATATATAAAATATATATATTTTTTTAAAAGATTTTAAATTTTAAAATTTAGAGCGCAAACTCCAAAGCGCAAATTTGAAAAACTTTGTCCGAAAATGCAAAACCGCACATTTTCGAAAATTGTAGTCGCAAATTCAAAAAGCACACTGTCCGCAAAATAAAAAAAAAAATTAAACGCAAATTTTGGAGCAAAAAAAAAAAATAAAAATATCGATTTATATATATATATATATATATATATATATATATATATATATATATATAATACTTCAGAATATGATTTAATATAAGAACAACCTTAAAAATACTATTTATTTTTTCTATATTTTATTTACTTTTCATTGTTTGTATTTATTTATTTATTTCCCATTTATTTATCTGAAACAAACTTAATGCGAAATAGTCAAAATATAATGAATATTGCATCTCAAAAATTAAACGCGTGCGACAGAGAGAGAGAGAGAGAGAGAGAGAGAGAGAGAGAGAGAGAGAGAGAGAGAGAGAGAGAGAGAGAGAGAGAGAGAGAGAGAGAGAGAGAGAGAGAGAGAGAGAGAGAGAGAGAGAGAGAGAGAGAGAGAGAGAGAGAGAGAGAGAGAGTGAGAGAGAGATAGAGAGAGAGAGAGAGAGAGAGAGAGAGAGAGAGAGAGAGAGAGAGAGAGAGAGAGAGAGAGAGAGAGAGAGAGAGAGAGAGAGAGAGAGAGAGAACACCAAATCTGGGCACGTACCCAAATCTCTTTTCCTTAATTAACATTCAAATACTAACCTCTAAAACACTGAAAGTGGGTTACTTACTCAGTGACAGAGAAGAGAAAAAAAAATGATACAAAGATGATAGATTAATAATAATAATAATAATAATAATAATAATAATAATAATAATATAATTAATAATAATAATTTATTTTTGTTATCAGTAATTACTATTATTGATATTTATTTTGGAATCAATACTATAAGTTTATTATTATTATTATTTTTATTATTACCAATATTTTCTGAAAATTCTCATCATGGTTTTACCATTTTTTATTACTATTATATTATTTTTTAAATATTTACATCTCAGTGTCTTCGCATGCAGAGAGAGGAACTTTTCTAGGTATAGAATATATCTAGGATTCCCCAAACGGGATCGATCCGTCGCCCTCAATCACGTAAGTCAATAACACTACCGTTGTGCCACAGCAGACACCGCTCCCATAATTATTATGATAGTTTTACTATTTCCCGTATTATTATTAATACCATTATTATTATTCATTCTGCTCGTAATGTTATATGCATCATATTAATATTTAATTTGCTATTATATAAATTTAAAAGTTATTTATCTACTAAACTTAGGGGCTCAATGTATTTGGAAAGTATAGGATCTACTGAAATATTTTAAACTTGCAATTGTACTTTTTTCTGAGTAAAATGAGAACCTGAAATATTATTATTATTATTATTATTATTATTATTATTATTATTATTATTATTATTATATTATTATTATTATTGTTTCGTTTGGGAAACAAATCCTCCTTGGATTTTTAATAAATATATATATATATATATATATATATATATATAT
>SEYY01020006.1:0-12500 GCA_009176605.1 Armadillidium nasatum
GAGGGAGAAGATTATGAGATGTGGAGAAAGAGAGTAATGTTGTGGTACAAGCTCGAAGGAAAATTTTTGGAATATCCAGGAGGAGAGGTTATGCTTAGTTTGGGAGGAAAGGCATTCCAAAGTGTTTACAATGTAGAGTTAGAGGGGTTGGAAAAACACGTAGCGGTGGACAAAGTATTAGAGGTACTGGATAAGAGATTTGGAAAGGAGAAGAGTAGAGATAGATATGACAAGATTTTAGAATTTTTCAAGATAGGTAGGAAAATAAACGAATCCATAAGGGACTATGTTGCAAGATATGAGATGATTGAGGATAATTGTATATATATAAATATATAAATATATATATATATATATATATATATATATATATATATATATATATATATATATATATATATATATATATATATATATATATATATATATATATATATATATATATATATATATATATATATATATATATATATATATATATATATATATTATATATATATATATATATATATATATATATATATATATATATATATATATATATATATATATATATATATATATATATATATATATATAGGTTAAGAATTAATCTAAAGTACTACTACTAAAAAAAATCTTTCTCTAAAAAGTAAAATCTTATTTGAAACAAAAATCTTATAAAGAATAGTCTTCTTCAGCTTACTTTTTGCGAATAGCATTATCATCTCCTTTCTCTTTCTTCACTTTCACAAATTTATCTACTTTTTCATCTTCATTTATATAAAGATGATCTTCTTTTCTTTCCTTCTTGATTTTTTTCCTTTTCTTTTTCCCTTCATTTCCTTCAAGACAATCTTCGGAGATAATTTCTGTAATGATGTGTTCTTCTCCTTGATCAACATCATCAATGATATGGGAATGTAGGTCATGTGATGCATCAATAATTGAATTTGGATGAACATGAAGTGAATCAACTTTAGGCGAAATTAAGTCTGAAGTTGAATGTCCACCTTTAACATTCACAGGAATCTGGTGAGTTGTCAAATTTCCTTCTGAATCAACAGTGAATGTTTCCCTCTGAGATGATAGTAATTTGGACTCTTCACCCCATACAACTTGATATATTGAATCATTATTTTTTATATCTGACCTAAAAAAAAAAAAAAAATAAAAAAAAGCATGATATTAATAAATAAAGTGAAATTACCCTTTTACTTTTCTAGATAGATAATAAAGTATGCCTTGCCTATCTGATATGATATTAAGCAAATTTCAAGTAAACATAGTAATACTTATCTAATGTTTACATAAAAATTGACACTAATAACTTATAATAAAAAGAATGATGTTGTCGTAGCTTATGGTAGATATAGAATTAGACACTCAAAAATGCATGCATTCTTTAAGTATAATAATGTACATTCACTATTTTAAACATAAGAATTAAAAGTTGCAAAATTATCCTTAATGCATTTCACTAAACAAATGAAAATAATTACTAAAGATTTAGCTTTAATTAGTGGTGATAGTTATACATAAAATATTATATATATATATATATATATATATATATATATATATATATATATATATATATATATATATATATATATATATATATATATATATATATATATATATATATATATATATATATATATATAGAGTAAGACTGAAAAATGTTATTGCATGTTCAGGTAACACCTTAGCAGAACATATACAGCTGGAACTTTATACTCATATCAATATAAATAATCACAAAATGGGTTCCAATTTATGAAAAGTATAATAAAAGTTGAGAGTAAAATATTTAAATATAAGTTTTCAGTATTAAAAAATTTAACTATTATTGTACAAGGAGGGTATTAATTTTATCAGAATGTAAATACTAGGTTGAGGTATTTTTTGGGGGGTTTAGCTGGCTTTATTTGGACATCCTTAATTGATTTCTGCTTAATGTGTTCATAGATGTTATAGTTTAAAAATTATTCATTTCCTTCAATAAACTGAAGAATTATTAAGTTTATTCTTTCAGTAGTTATCTATATTTATTGCAATCAATATTGAATTTTATCAAAATTAATAATTTTAATATCTATATTAGTATAAATTCTATTTATCAAAATCAACAATATTAATATTATTAATATCAATATTAGAATACAATCAAAAATATAAAAAAACAACTTCTCTAATATTTTGCTTAATTTATTAATACAGAAAACTGATTACATGTTTTGTCAACAAATTTTATTATATGTTTCATAAATCAGAACGCATTTCATTTCAATTTCAGTCAGGGTCAAGTGCATTGGAAATAGTTGGAATAGGAGAAAAGAGAAGAGCCAGAAAAGTGATTGGAAGTGATCTAAAAGACCGGGAGACTTCTGGAGAACTGTTAACAGTTTTCCATATGAAGAAAGATGGACTGCATGAATTAACACCAGATATTATTTTGAAGTAACTAACAAAAATTTGTTGAAATAGAATTAAAATATTATAAGATTTTTCTTGAATCAAAATTTGAAATTGAATTTAATTATATAAATAATGAAACAAAATTAAATTTAAACAAACTCAAGAGGATGAGCAACAAAATTTTGAATACAGTTCTTTTCAACAATTAAAATATTTTAAACAGACAAATTAAAGAGGGTATGAAATTTTGAAAAGAAATAGAAAAATTATCCAATCAGTTCTTTTTTCCATAGGCTACATCAAAGAAAATATAATTTGGACTTAATATAAAAGCATACTGCTATTAAGCAATTTCTGGCCTAATTGAGGAAATTTAACACAGCTAGTTAATATGAAGATAATCTTTGCATGGTTTTTGCATAGCAATGCATCTACTCAAGCAAGAGACTATGTAACCTTGACTAGATATCGTGACTTGTACCAATTAGAGTTTATAGTTGGAAGGGGTGCAAACCTCCTGTAACCTTTGAGGGTTGAACGCAGGAAGACACTAATTAGCAGCCTTAAATGGATTCATCTGTTACCTAGTATTTAGTAGTTATTCAAAATATAAACTAGAAATATAATGTAAATTGAAGAAAAACTATTTAAATAGACTGGAAAATTAAATACACTTAAGGTAGTAAAAATAGATTTTTGAACATCAAAAAGCTTGGCTTTAATATGTAGTATAAAACTGGGTGGAGAAAGATAATCAAAAAATATATTGATACTAATGTAGGTATATAAATTGCTAAATCTAACACACTAGTTCGACTTAATCTTAAGAGGTAAATGTAGGTTAACAGCCAGCAAATAAGCTTAACCTAAATTTTAAAAAATAACTAAATAAAGTGTTATGATATACTTTTTAAATATTTCAAATATCTAGCAATAATAATATATCAATAGTTTTTGCAATATCATTCTCTATCTATTCTTTGTAGTCAGCCTAATTATATCATTTTATAACAGGATTTTTAATACTTTAATCATTTTTAAATTTATTGAATTTGATTTTCTAGCCCATTTAAATATCTTTCTTTCAGTATACATTCTGAATAACAACTAAATACCAGGTAAGAGACAAACCCTGCATAATAACCATCTTTTTGATCAACAACCACATTGGAGGGGTTTTGTCCAAGACTGCTGACAAGTACTTGCACTTATAGGAGTCTGGTGAGAAAGAATACATTTCTTGTCTATGTTCCTTTGAATGAATGAAATTCAGATGGCTGAGTTCTTAACAAGTATTATATAATACCTCTGCAATTTTCGGAAGTCATATATATATTTGGAGAAAAGCTTAAACTGCATAATTGTTTATTTGTATTATACACAAAGTAAAGGTAATTACAGTCAATAGTTGGCTTACCAATATTCAAATGGAATTTAAATATACAACCCAATATGAAGCAAAAAATAAAAAATAAAAAAATCATTTCATATAATCTAAATGCCCTAGGAGAATATTAAATTATAAATAAATATTCAAGTAAACAATAATATAAATATACTTCTTCCCATAGGCTTGTTACAAGGGCATATGCATTCAACTTTTTTAAGCAAATAAGAACGCCTTCTTATTTCAGTTCATACCTTAAATTAAATTTATGTTAATGTAGTATTTTAATCTGTTCTCAAAAATATAATTAAAGATATCCCATATCTAATTTTAAATTTGTGGTTACTTTTAAAAGACAGCAAGGGAAAATGGCAAACAAAAACGTGAAAGTAAATTCCCTCTTTTGGGAAATTCTTTTTCAAAAAGTAGCTTTTGATTTTAGAATTTTTTCCCCACATTTTATACCAGAAGAGCTAAGTACATATTTTATAAATATATATACATAAAATAAAAACACCGTTTTCCTGTGGAACTTATAAACTATATTAAACTTACATTTTTTAAAAGAGTAAATTTGCTATTCTCTCTGTATATAAACTAAATCAGGCTATGGTCCAAGGATTTACTAGTTACTTAAAAGCCTGCAGGTTGGCGTGTTAAAAATGTGGAAACTGGATACAGACATTGTCTAGACTGTGATACAGACCAGAAGAATTATTTTTTTTTATCTATACAACAACTAAAATTTCATCTATGCAAGATAAATATTAAAATAATTGAAATAATAATAGTTTAGTTGTAAGTTGTAACATGAAATGAACAATCATACTACCAAAATATATTTGCTAACCCATTAGTTCATATCTTAAAATGTATCCCTTGCATCTTTCTGTGAGGCAGTAAAGGTGTTATAATTTCATTTATATACTAATCTCAAATCAGTATTCAAATTAAATTATATTAGTTTGAATCTAAAAACAAGAGTAGCATCTAAATTTTGTTTATTTTTTCATTCCATTGAATGGTATTATATTTAATCGTTATTTCAGCGTTTGGAAAATCTGATTTACAAAATATATAGTTAATGAGGAGAAGGCTCAGAAGGGAAGTAATTTTGTGTCCCGAGGCATAACGGTATAGTGACTGACTCGCATGGTTAGATTCCGCTTGTGGATCCTAGTTATAATCCACCTGGAAAAGTTCTCTTCGAACAGGGCAATTCCCGTGAGATGTAAACTTTTTATAGAAGTAAATAAATAAATAAAAAAGACATCATACCCACAGTCAATTCACCTCTCATACAAAATTATAATGGAATAATTAATGGTCTCAAGTAATGCTGGAAAAGTTCTTCTCCTCGATCAGGGCAATGCCCGTGAGATGTAAACTTTTTATTAAAGTAAATAAATAAATAAATAAATAAAGAACTTCATAGCCAGAGTCAATTCACCATTCATTCCAAATTATAATGGAATAATTGGATGTCTTCAAGTAATGCTGAACTAGGCTTATAAATAACGAAATTGAATTAGTAGCTGAGAATGATTATACCATCAGGACCATACGCCTTCTTAGTGTTAAGCTCAGAGAGAGCAGAAATAACATCTTTAGAAGAAATTATAATATTAGGCATAAATGAGTTGGAGAGGGTTGAAGGAGGAGGAATAGCTCCGGAATCGTCTAAGGTAGAATTAAAAGCAAAAGTTTGAGCTAAGAGTTCTTTAGTAGAAGGTAAAATGGCAGTTGTACCATCAGAAAAAACTATAAAGGAGGGAAAGAGGAAGAAGCAAAGTTAGAGTTGACATTTTTTGCAAAATGCCAGAAAAGGAGAGAGGAAGAGGAACCAGAAAAATTATTGCATTTGCGACGGAGAAAAGAGTTTTTGGTATCTCGAAGAATAGATTTTGCACAATTCCGGGATGAAATATAAGTTGAATGGGTTTCAGGGGTTTGAAGACGACGGTAATCTCTGAAGGCAGCGTCCCTGCGGCGGATAGCGTGAGAACAAGTAGAGTTAAACCAAGGTTTGTTAGAAGGGAAAGAATATGGAATGTACGCCTCCATGCCAGAGAAAATCACCTCGGTTATGCGCTCAGCACACTCCGAGGGATCCCTCCCACGAAAGCAATAATCATTCCATTGGGAAATCAGAGAAGTACAACCGAAAGTCAGACCAGCTAGCAGCACCGAAGTGCCACAAACGTCTCCTCGCCGAAGGGGGACCCTTCTCAACCCTCTAACTATCGTCCAATTTCTTTAACCTCCGTTCTTTCTAAAGTTTTCGAATCTATCCTCAACAGGAAGATTTGGAAACATCTCAATTCTTCTAATCTTACCACTGATTGCCAGTATGGTTTTCGTAAAGAACGTTCTACTGGTGATCTTCTTTCCCTACTTTCTGACTCTTGGTCCTCCGCTTTCCGGGGTTTCGGTGAGTCTTTCGCTGTTGCGCTAGACATATCGAAAGAATTCGATAGAGTCTGGCGCAAAAGCTTTGATTTCCAAACTTCCCTCTTTCGGAATCTATCCTTCTCTCTGTGACTTTCTCTCTAATTTCCTTTCCGTCCGTTCTATAGCAGCTGTTGTAGACGGTCACCGTTCATCCTATAAATCTATAAATAGTGGTGTTCCTCAAGGATCTGTCCTATCCCCAACTCTTTTTCTAATTTTCATCAATGATCTTCTCTCTATTACTTCTTCTCCTATACACTCCTATGCCGACGACTCCACCCTTCATTATTCCTTCCAGTTTGAAAGACGTCCCTCCCAACAGCAGTTGATAGATTCAAGAAGGATGGGCTTGGAGCAACTAACCTCTGATCTTTCTCGTATTTCAAATTGGGGCAGAGAAAACATGGTCGTTTTCAATGCCTCAAAAACTCAATTCCTCCATCTTTCTACTCGACACAATCTTCCACACAACTATGACATCTTCTTCGAAAACACTCAACTCAAACCTTCATCTGTTCTCAATATTCCCGGTGTTTCTTTTTCTCGTGATCTTTCTTGGAAAGATCACATTACTTCTCTCTCTAAACAAGCTTCTAAGAGGTTGGGTGTTCTGAGGCGCCTTCGTAGTTTTTTTACGCCACCTCAGTTGCTTGCTCTGTTATAGGGGTGTTGTTCGCCCCTATATGGAGTATGCCTCGCATATCTGGGGTGGTTCCACACTTACAGCTCTTCTTGAAAAGGTGGAGTCTAGGGCTTTTCGTCTTATCAACTCTCCCGCTCTTCCTAACTCTCTCCAATCTCTTTCTTCCCGTCGAATTGTTGCGTCACTCTCTCTTTACTATCACTATTACAACGACATTGCTCTTCTGAACTCTCACGTCTCATACCTCCTCCATTGAGAAGGGCTCGTGCGACACGACTTTCTTCACAGTCTCATCCTTTCTCTGTCCAACTCTCCGACCCTAGACTTAGCCGCTATGCTCACTCTTACATGTACTCTACTGGTAAAGTCTGGAACACACTCCCTTTATCTGTTTTCCCAACTTCCTTTGACTTGCACACTTTTAAACGCCGTGTATCGGGTCACGTCGGCCATTAGCGACCCGATTTCAAATGCTCCCCAACTCTAGTGGATATTGGTAGGCCTTTGGCCTTTGCCCACCAGAGGAGACATAATATATATATATATATATATATATATATATATATATATATATATATATATATATATATATATATATATATATATATATATATATATATATATATATATATATATATATATATATATTCGAAATCTCTCTCATTTTGTCGCCTTTTACTTTTTTCCTATAAGGGAAAAATGCAGGAAATTGGAAATGGAATCAATTTTAAGCTGAGTCCAAAGAAATTATCAAGTTTATTTTCATTTTACAATATCTTTAATACTAAAATCCAAATGGTTACCTTTTTCCTCTTTCTCTCTTTCAAATATATATATATATATATATATATATATATATATATATATATATATATATATATATATATATTATATATATATATATATATATATATATATATATATATATATATATATATATATATACACTAGTATATTACAGTGTGATTTATTGAAGAAAGCATCGAGGAAGCTCTTCAGGAAATTTGCTTCTTTGCAAAGTCTCATCTGTGAGAATGGAAGCTTATGGACTGAATATGCATCTTTTGTCATAGAAAAATCTTAATAATAATAATAATAATAATAATAATAATAATAATAATAATAATAATAATAATAATAAAATGAAGAAAAAGAACAAGAGTAAGAGGAAAATGATAATAATGATAATAAATAATGATACTGCTATTAATACTACTATTACTACTACTACTAATGATAATAATAATAAAATGAAGAAAAGAAACAAGAAGAGGAGAAAAAATGATAATAATGATGATAAAGATATTACTACTACTATTACTACTGCTAATAATAATAATACGATAAAAATTATAATAAAAAAATAAATATTAATAAAAAATAATTATTATTAAAAAATAAAAATATATTTAAAGTATAGAAAAATTAAAAAAGTATTAAAAATAATTAAAAATAAATAAAAATAAGAAGTACAATAAAGCTCATAAAAATGCCATTGAAATTATAACGAAAATATTTTTTATTAAAATGTATCTTATATTTGCCTCATTAGTTTTTTGTACGTTTTAATAACTAACTCTGCATTTGTGTATGTGTGTGTATATGTGTGCATGTGCATGTGTGTAGGTACGTGGGTGTGTGTATGTGCGTGTATCTGTGGGCATTGTGCGTGTGCGTGTTAATGTGTGTTTGTGTATGTGTAGGGGTGTGTATGTATGCATGTGATATTTAACTATATACGTAAATCTGTTAAAATGGTTTAAAAACAGTAATTTTTTTTTTTAATGTTTAATATTTTTTTTTTCCTTCAAAACTAAATAAATTTTGTATCTGTAAATTATTAGTTGCCATAGTTAAAATTATAGATTTCTCATATATATATATATATATATATATATTATATATATATATATATATATATATATATATATATATATATATATATATATATATATATATATATATATATATATATATATATATATATATATATATATATATATATATATATATATATAATAACAGTTTAGAGTTTTTTTTAGAGAGATTTTAGATTCAAATTTGAATTTTGTATTCGTCCATTTTTTCTAAATTTAAAATTTAATCAAAATTTTAAATTATTCTTAAGCTTAATTTATTTTTAATTTAAATTTTATTAAACGTAAATTAAATTTTCCTCAATTTTTTTAATAAATGTATTTTTCGCGAAATAATTTTATACATTTCCTGAGCCCTCTGGCCGAGAGCTGTGGCCCGCGCTCGTGGACCATGGTCCGTGGACCGAAGACCGCAGTAAATGTATTGTACGTTTGTATATTTTTATATTAATTAAATAATGATTGACTTTAATATTTGGTTAATAATTAATAAGACTTTCTAAGGAAAATATCTAATACGCAAAGCAAATATTTGAATATTAAATTAATTATTTATATATATATATATATATATATATATATATATATATATATATATATATATATATATATATATATATATATATATATATATATATATATATATATATATATATATATATATATATATATATATGATACAAGATCTCCCTTTCCCAGTGGGAATGAATGTTATTGTGGGTTGTATCATTTCATTGCACTATAATAATGTCCAGGAGCATTTGTGTATTTCTAACTTACAATAGAATTTTTATGGGTATATGTCCAGTAGTCATTCTTTCCCTCCTTTATGTAAAGTATCATACTTTGCACACCTACATAATCTTTTATTTTTATTAATGGTTAATAATATTCATGTTTCTTCGGAAATGAGCAAGAGGACAGCACTCAAAGCTTAACTCTCATGAATTTCTCTCATAACCCTTGTTTTGATTCCCTCAAACGTTGTGGGATGATTTCGGCCTGAAACTTCTGACTTGCCTTAGTGCATACTCTCATACTTTTATTATCGTAGGCAACATTCGTGATCTATATTCTTATTTCAACTTTGTTGAACACTACTTCATCACCTCTGAGCGTTAATCCCCATGCAGTTAATTAATGTGACTCAGGTGTCTGAGAACTTTGATAGAAATCCCTACTCTGATCTCTCTCTCTCTCTCTCTCTCTCTCTCTCTCTCTCTATATATATATATATATATATATATATATATATATATATATATATATATATATATATATATATATATATATATATATATATATATATATATATATATATATATATATATATATATATATGGAATTAATGCTTTTTCAATTCCAAAAAACTGTATAAGAACGAATAATAAAAATATAAATGAGAATTTAACAGGAGAAATAAATTGTCATTTTATAATCGCAACAACGACAGCCAAGAAAGGAATAAGAGAGACAGTAACAATAAATGAGCAGTTATAACAACATCCAAAAAGAAACAATAACAAGAAAAAAAAAACAATAATACAAAGACATCAAAAATGACGGCAGTAACAACAACAACATTAAAAACAAGAACAAAAACTACATGAACAACAAGACAAGAACAAGAAAAACAAGAATAACGAAAAATAAAAAAAGAATGAGATGAATAAGAACAAGAATAACAAGAGTAAAGATAACAACAAGAACAAAAACAGGAACAATAACAACAACAACAACAAGTACAACTATTACAAAAAGGAGAAGTGTTTTAATAGAACTTAGGGAATAAAGCAGTTAAAGTTTAATGGTCAAGATAATTGGAGACAGAGTTCTAAGATCAAATAACACTTTGGGGAAATGTTATTGAAGGTTATGGTTTTAGGCTGGTCATTTTTCACCATTTTTTTTCCGTTCCATTCCCTATCAATAGCTATTGAATTTTTTTTTTTCCCTCCCAATTCGCTTTCTTACCTAGGCCCTCTTTTCCCCTTTCATTGAAGAGGTTTTCGCATGGGCTGGATGAAAAGGAAGGGGAAATAATAAGAAAAAGGTAAGTTATTACAAATGAGAAAACTGATGAAATCACAATAGGAAACTATTATATCTTCATGATGGATATAAAGGACTAAGAATTTCCTTTGGCAAGAGATGCAAATTCTAAATAGATTTGAAACAGAAATAATCAGAGTGAGCAAATTGCTAAGAAAAAGTAAAATAATTGTTTCTAATGGAAATTTTACTTCTAGAAGTAATATATTAGCTTACATAGAAATAAATAGAATTAAGAAATTAAAAATAAAAATGAAATAAAAATTACTATTGAAAATCTTATTTCTATATACAGGTATATGTTAAATTACATAGAAATAATTATAGTTTGAAAATCATAAGAAAAAGTATCATAATAGTTACTAATTAAAATCTTATTTCTAAAAGAAATGTCGGTTGTTTACATAGAAATAAGCAGATTGGAAAAATTAATAAATAAACACTAAAATAAAAGTTACTGCTGAAAATATTATTTCTTGAAGTAAGATAATAGTTTATAAATAAATAAGTATTGAGAGGATTATCTTATTAAGAATAAAATAAAAGTTACCTCAATAATGGCGTCTATCATTCAAATAAATGTTTACAACTATTAAAAATCTTATATATATATATATATATATATATATATATATATATATATATATATATATATATATATATATATATATATATATATATATATATATATATATATATATATATATATATATATATATATATATATATATATATATATATATATATATATATATATATATATATATATATATATATAAACTATATATATAGAAAATGCAGAAGTATATTACCAAGAAACAATAAAAACAAAAAGAAACTTAATATGTGTTAGTTATAAATAAAACAAAAATTGATCACATTAAAAAAAAAAAAAAAAAAAAAAGAAAATTTTTTTTTTTTTTAAATTATAAAAAAAAAAAATAAATTATAAAAATATTAAATATATTAAAGAATATTATTGAAATAATAAAATTAATATGAATTAAATAAATAAAACTCAAATAACAAATCCAATAAAAATATTTGAAATGTACAAACACAAAAAAAATTTTAAAGGTCAAAATAATACATATTAATGAATTTATAATAAATTGATCAATAAAAAATAACTAAATAGCTATAAAATGAATATTATACATTTAATTGAAAAAGGTAATGTTAAAAAAAAAAAAAGTTTTCATGTCAGTATCTTTATCAACAAAAAAAAAAATGGTATCCAAAATAATTCAAGGTACAGATACTGTACCAATTGGTACAAATTCAAGGTACAGATACTGTATCTATTGGTACTAATTCAAGGTACTGGTAGGGATGAGCTTCCTAAGCATAAAAAAAAGTATTTAAGAGTCTGGAAAGAGCTGGTAATATATATATATATATATATATATATATATATATATATATATATATATATATATATATATATATATATATATATATATATATATATATATATATATATATATATATATATATAATATATATATATATATATATATATATATATATATATATATATAATATATATGGTGCAGTCTAGGGTTTTTCGTTTAATCAACTCGTCTTCTCTCACTAATTCTCTCCAGTCTCTTTCTGCCCATCGAACTGTTGCATCACTCTCTCTATACTACCACTATTACAATGAACACTGCTCTTCTGAACTCTCCCG
>SEYY01020006.1:20000-22500 GCA_009176605.1 Armadillidium nasatum
TTTAGTGTTGGAATTTTTCCTGAAAGAAAGGCGGCTAAAAAATTCCCCCACTGCCCTTCCCCCTACAAAAAAATAGATTTAAATGTAATTGTAGTTCAAGGTTAAAGGATTTAGAAGAATGCCACTTAATTAAGGCTTTTTTTTTTTAAAGCTTAAAAAAAAAAAGCCGTGTACTAACATTTTAAAATTTGTTTTCTTAAAAAGTACTCTAGACGCAATTTAAAACATTAATAAACCAAATAAAATACTTTTAAGAATTTTGCAACAAAGATATCAATTTGAAATACAATGCAGCAAATAAACTTCAAAATATTCACTGCAAAAAATTATCTTAAATAATCGTTGGGACAAGTTGCAAAAATGTCACAACAAATTTTTTTCACTTATTTTCTTTTTAGAAAATAAATCGTTGGAGCGACTTTCTTATGCTTAACATGTCTATTCTCTATTGAAAATTGTACTGTGACAATTTTGCCACTTGTCCTAACGATTCGTTAGGACAATTTTTGCAGTGTACTTATGACAGCTGCAAAATGGATTTGTATATCTAAATTTTAAGTATTCTGAAGTTATCTCCAAACCTGACCATCGTTTCTTTCTTCAAATCTTTTATGATGACAAGTTTTCCCCTTGAGCAACGTTTCCCGTAACGGGGGTCCACATAGATCCCAAGGAACCATTTATTTTAACCTAGGAATATTAATTTAGAAATATTTTATTTAGGAATATTACATATGAGTATACGAGGGTCCACATACGTTAAGTTAGGATTCAGGGGGGGGTCCACATACGTTAAAATAGGACTTAGGGGGTCCACATACGTTAAGTTAGGACTCAGGGGGGGGTCCACATACGTTAAAATAGGACTCAGGGGGGTTCACATACGTTAAGTTAGGACTCAGGGGGGGGGTTCCACATACGTTAAATTAGGACACAATGGGTCTAAAACTAAAAAAGGTTGAGAACCTTTGTGACCTTGAAGGAAGAATAGAATGTTATTTTTACTTCTAAACTTTTAGTATATCTAAAATCTTGAATAGAAATTATTTGTTAAACAAGAACTAAAGCTCTTTGAGTACAAAAGATTCTTTGAATTCTTTGAAAGTGCTCGAGAGCTTAGAGATTGCTGGTAACATTATTTAATATGATTTAAAATTAATGTAGTCTATTTTAACATATTTTTTTATGATTTCGTATATGACTTAGAATTCTGTTTGTAGGCTTTAATGGATTATTCAATTATTTACAAAATCAATTTGTTATAAACTTGAAAATTTAATTAAGTGACAAGAAGTCAACAAAAATTCTGTTTTTTTCTTTTATACAACTTTCATTTTGATCAGTCAATGTATGTATATTTATAAACCTGAATTTAATATTATTATCAAGAGTTTCATTGTTATCAGGTTTGCTTCAAGTAGGTTTGGTAGGTAGGTAAATGATGATAGTGTGTTCTAGACCTAATAATAGTATG
This sequence comes from Armadillidium nasatum, assembly GCA_009176605.1. Taxonomy (NCBI): domain Eukaryota; kingdom Metazoa; phylum Arthropoda; class Malacostraca; order Isopoda; family Armadillidiidae; genus Armadillidium; species Armadillidium nasatum. The sequence goes on from SEYY01020006.1 coordinate 21,475, forward strand.
AAACATAATGGTATGCGGATTATAGCATAATAAAAACCCGCTTATCAGACTTGAAAATTATCGTCAACTTATAATTGGATGTTTCCAGTTATTTTTCCATTGTTAATTTCTGACATATTTGATTTCACTTTTTAAAAAGCAATCAAGACGAATGGAGAGAGGTTGTTGAGATTAAGGGAGGAAACTCCTTCAATATCACCGACGAAAAGTCCTCTGAGACTGAAGGTGCTTCTCATATTTATATATATAGAGAACAGTAATAGAAAAGTTCCTAAGCTCAGAAGTGGCTAGAAAAAAGAAGCAAGAATAGTTGAAAAAGGAAAACTGAAAAATGGTGGTCTTCAGATAAGGATTTGTGGAAAATGTTCGTCTGCCTTGGTTCCAAGAACTTGGCTTTGCTTTCTCTTAGTTAGACTCAGTTCCAAAACAAACGTTAATAAAACAGATTAAGAAATTTCGGTAGTCACTTTTGCTTTTCATTCAAAAGTACAGTAGATAGCAAGATCTTTTTTTGCAGAATGTAGAAACAGAGAGAGAGAGAGAGAGAAATGAAAAGAGATAGAGAAGAGATAAGAAAAGAGAGAGAAAAGAGTAAAGAGAAGGGAAAGAGAGAAAGAAAGAGAGAGAGAGATAAGAGAGAGAGAAAAGAGTAAAGAGAAGGGAAAGAGAGAGAGAGAGAGAGAGAGAGAGAGAGAGAGAGAGAGAAAGAGAGAGAGAGAGAGAGAGAGAGAGAGAGAGAGAGAGAGATATAGAGATATATTATATATTATATATATATATATATATATATATATATATATAGAGAGAGAGAGATATTGATAGTAATGGCTATCATATGTTTGAATTTTATTGTCAAAAATTGAAGAGTAGTAACTTCTGAATTGAAAACTCTTTGAAATATCTTTGTATCGTTACATAAGCTGTGATACTTCGTAAGTCCAAAATATGAAAAATGGTTTTTATGCCATTCTCTTTAGAAAGGATCAGCGCATATTTCTAGCGACACGTCGGTAATATGATCAAAGA
>SEYY01020006.1:27500-30000 GCA_009176605.1 Armadillidium nasatum
ACGGTTATAAATTATGTGATGTTACTAGTTACAAAAAAGTTACCTTGTGAAGATGGAGCTCACGTTGATGAATGACATTTACATACTTTTCGTCTCGTCCACCCTCCCGCTCTCACTAATTCTCTCCAATCTCTTTCTATCTGTCAAATTGTTGCGTCACTCTCTATACTACCTCTAATACAATAGACACTGTTCTTCTGAACTCTCCCGTCGCTTACCTCCACCAATGAGAAGGGCTCATGCGACGTCTTTCTACACAGTCTCACCCTTTTTCTGCCCTACTCTCTGACCCCAGACAACCATTATGCTCCATCTTACATGTACTCTTCTGGTAAAAACTTCCTTTGACTTGCACACTCTAAAAAAAAGGGTGTTAGCCGTTGGCCCGAGAAACCCTTGATTCATCCTAGAATGAACCTACTGACAGGCAGGCTAATAATCCTCCTGGGGGTGAATTTTTGTTTAGATTTATCTTGATAGCATATATTAGTTTACATAAGTAGATAATATATAATATAATTAACGAGTAATATATATCATTATATATTATATATAATGATATAATATAATTATAATATATAATATCTAGAATACATATATATTTATTTTACATATATTTAAATACTTTATAATTATATAATCATACTACTAATATAAATTATGTATTATTATTAAATATTATATTCAAAATAATTAAATTAATATAATATATATATATAATATATATATAAATATTAATATAAAAGTATGAAACCACATAACCCGTGGAGTGAAATATATATATATATATTATTTATTATTATATATTTATATAATTATTTTTATTCTATATATATATATATATTATATATTAAATATTATTATATACTTAATGTATATATATATTTATTATATTTTATAGTTATATATATTTTATATATATATAATAGATATAATATAATTATATATATATACTTTATATTATACTATTTTATTCATGATATCTATCTATAGATACTATATATTCTTCTAGTACCTAATATTATGACCTATCAATATATAATTCTAAGATATCTATTATCTTATTAATACTACTAATTATACTATATATATATTAAATTATGTAGTATATAAAAATATAATAACTACCTATTATTATATAATATACTACTATATATTTATAATAATTTAATATATATACAAAATAATAATATTAATATATATAATTATATATATATATTTTTTTTTTTTTTTTTTTTTTTTTTTTTTTTTTTTTTTTTTTTTTTTTTTTTTTTTTTTATTTTTATTATTATTAGCATATTTTTCAATATTATTATCTTTTTAATTATTATAAATAATGATCGTTTCCTACAGGAAATGTTCCCCATGGATTAATAATTTTTCTATATTAATTAATACAGAAAGAATGTGCAAGTATATATTTTATATAATACTAATTATACGTGAAAATATATATATTATATCTATATATATTTTTTTTTTTTTTTTTTTTTTTTTTTTCTTTCTGCAATTAATTAAAAAGAATGAAAATAATTATATATTAATATACATATATACTTAACTATATTTATATATACTAATTCATTTTTAATTATATATGTATATATAATATATACTATACATATAACTATATTACTTACTAATAAAACATTATCAAGACCATAATATATCATATTAAATGCACAACCGGTGCATATATACTAATATCATATACTATATACTCATATAAGTAATTCTGACTATAAATATATATATATATTATGATATTATTTTATTTTCATCCTTCGCTTTCTTTCTTATCTTTATTTCTTTCAAAATATATATATATATATTTTTATTTTAATTATTTTTTTTTTTTTTTTTTTTTTTTTTTTTTTTTTTTTTTTTTTTTTATATATATTTTTATATATATTAATATATATTATGTATATATATATATATCATATAATAATATATTATATAATATAAAACAAGAAATCACGTTTTGAGATTAATCTTATCGGACCTAAATATAATACCAACTTTTTTGACTCAGAATTTCAGCTACCTTCTCTTCCAAACAAAAGACAAATAAAAAAAAAAAAAAAATAAAGAAAAAATAAAAAAAAAAAAAAACAAAAAAAAAAAACCTTAAATTAAATATTTGTCTAATACTGAACCGAATATTTTACGTACGGAGATCCAAGAAATATTAAAATTATCCTCCTCCCCCGTCCCTTCGTCCCCCCTCCACTCTCTCTCTTCCCCCCTCAAAAAAGAAAAAGAAAAAAAACATTAATAAATAAAATATACCTAAGAATTGTTCAACAGTCATAGAACAAACGCTGAGGCCTACATTTTTCAATTAAATTACATTTACTTCTATATTGCTCGTTCAAGTCAGAAGATATGAAGGCATCCAAAGCGATGGAAGCAAATCTCAGGCTGGCACCACGACTATATGAATTTAAACTTCCTTTTGTCTTCGTAATTCAGTTTCTATCTATTTAGTACCGAGTGA
>SEYY01020007.1:0-2500 GCA_009176605.1 Armadillidium nasatum
GCCGTCGAGAGTGGTTGTGATTGGAAGCACAGTGGTTTGTGAAGCACAGGTGGAAGTGGTTGTGATTGGAATGTTTTATCGAGTAGAGGATGGGAGAATTGAGTTTTCGAGACATTGAAAACGACCATGTCTTTTTCTCTTCCCAATTTGAAATTCGAGAAAGATCAGAGCTCAGTTGCTCCAAGGCCATCCTTCTTGCATCAATTATTTTACGTTGGGAGAGGAGTCTTTCAAACTGAAAGGATTAATGTAGGGTGGAGTTATCAGCATAAGAGTGAATAAGTGATGATGTAATAGTGAGAAAATCATTAATGAAATGAATAAAAAGAGTTGGGTATAGAACAGACTAGTGAGGAACACTACTGTTTACAGTAGGAGTAATGTAGGGTGAAAGGAGTGATGTAGGATGAAGTCGTCAGCATAGGTGATGATGTAATAGTGAGAAAGTCATTAATGAAAAGAAGAAAAAGAGTTAACCCGTGAGGAACACTACTATTTAAAGATTTAAGAGTAAGAACGGTGGCCGTCTACAACAGCTACTATAGAAACCAGAAAGGAAATCAGAGGGAATGTCACAGAGTGAAGGATATATTCAGAAAAAGGGAAATCTGCAAATCGAAAGGTTTCGATATGTGTAGCCACAACGAAAAATTCACCGAAATGACGAAGAACGGGGAACAAAGAAAAGAGAAGGGAAAGAAGATCACTATAGTAGAGCGTTCTTTACGAAACCATACTGACGATCAGAGATAAAATTAGAGAATTAGGTGTTTTTTTCTAGGCTGAGATGGGTCCCCTTCTAGCACAGGCTGAATGAGCAACGTTCCAGCAAGAACGGATGGTTGAAGTGAGAGATAGAGAAGAAATAGTTTTCAAGGAAGGTTCAAGCTTGAAGCACAATTTCAGAACCGCAGGAAAATACTATCAGGACCATACACATTCTTAGTGTAGATCAAAAAGCATAAATACATCTTTAGAAGAATTACATATATATACATATATATATATTATATATATATTTATATATATATATATTATATATATATATATATATATTATATATATATATATATATATATATTGAGAAACTCTCGTAGTTATAATGATGATGCTTTGGAAATTTCAGTGAAAAGTTTCTTCAGCTCCTCATTAATAAGTACTTCTTTGTTTATTTAACATCTACAGTACAAAGTCTCTCTTACCTGTAGCATTAACACGGTTTTCACTGAAGCTGTTGAAAAAGTTAGAAGTAAGTGCCTGAAGATGGCAGCTCCCGAAGTGGCAGTGTGTTAGTGATGCCACATTGAAAAAATGGCAAAATACTTTTGGTGAGAAACCTTATAAACTTACGATGAAGAATTTAATATAATTTCTCCATTACGAATAAAAACTAAACTATAGATGAAAATATATATACAATCGTCTAATTGATGAAATAGTGAGAGAATGCAGTTTTTATATCTTTATCTCCCATAACATTTTTCGTAGATAACTTTTTGTCTCATCAATCTTGCAGATGTTAAGAATGATTTTAAGCTGAATGCGATCTTCAGTTTTACTAAACTGAAAGAGGAAGGCAAAAATTGTTTTCTTGTTACGATATTCATTCAGGCTTCTGTGAGAAGATGTATTTGAAGGTATTTTGAAGGAACAGGCTAACTGGATCTTATCAAATTGAAGTAGATATATTTTGGTTTTAAATTTTTTCCTTTTTTGTATCGATCAGCAAAAATGTAACTACGAATATCAAAATTTGTCTACAACACTGGAAAAACTAAGTGAATTTCAATTTTCTTCCATTTTACCAAAACCTGATACTATCAACTGAAACGAACTTTTTTTTTTATTTATTTTATTTATTTATTTATTTTTTTTATTTTTTTTAAAATAAAACTTTAGTAGTTCTTAGTGAATACTATATTATATATATATATATATATATATATATATATATATATATATATATATATATATATATATATATATAAAAAAACAATGAATTAATAATCCACCCCCCCCCCAAAAAAAAAAAAAAAAAAATGAAATTTCAGTTTTTTTTTTTTTTTTTTGCATTACTCTTGATTGTGTCTTCAGGTCTTCCACACAAGACTATAATAATAATAATAATAATAATAATAATAATAATAATAATAATAATAATGATAAAATAATAAAAATAATATAATAATAGTAATAATAATAAAAATAATAATATAATATAATATAATAATAATAATAAATAATAATAAAAAAAATTAATCAATACAAAACAATAAATTAATAATATAATAAATAAAATATAATAATAATAATAATAATATAATAATGAAAATAATAATAATATAATAATAATAATAATAATAATAATAATAATAATAATAATAATAATAATAATAATAATAATAATAATAATAGACCAAAGGAACAATAGCACAAATGAGTTATGCTAAACTCAAATAAATTCTTTACATTTTGTAAATAATTTTAGATGTATGTGTGT
>SEYY01020007.1:7500-12500 GCA_009176605.1 Armadillidium nasatum
ATTGTTATTTTCGTATCATTTATTATTATTATTATTATATATTATTATTATTATTATTATTATTATTATTATTATTATTATTATTATAATTATTATTATTATTATTATTATTATTATTATTATTATTATTATTATTATTATTATTATTATTATTATTATTATTATTATTATTGTTATTATTATTATTATTACAATATTGTTATTACTATTATTATTATTTTTGTTATTATTATTATTATTACTAATTTTTTCCATTATTGTTATAATTGTTGTTTTATTTTAATGGCTTTTTGTAGTTTTTGCTATTATTATTATTATTATTATTGTTATTATTGTTATTATTATTATTATTATTATTATTATTATTATTATTATTATTATTATTATTATTATTATATATTATTATATTATTATTATTATTATATTATTATTATTATTATTATTATTATTATTATTATTATTATTATTATTATTATTATTATTTTAATTATTATCATCATTGCTTATTTTCATTTTTCTTTTTTCGTTCATTTATACCCTTTTTATTATATTACTTCAAAACTATTTTAGCCTTAAGTTTAGATGTTTTTGTTTTTATAAATTTTCATGTTCTTTTTCTTCTTTTACAAGTAATTCTTTTCAGTTACCGTGTATGTAATCCTGTCTGTCTCACTCTAGCTTCCTATTTTTGTTTTCGATGGGTTAAGTAGAAGAGCAACTTTTTTCCTTCAGTAAATCTTTTATTTGCTTTATTGGTTAAAGTTTCACCAATGGTTAATGTATCTTTCTTCGTTAAAGTTTCCTCAATGTTTAATGTATCTTTCTTCGTTAAAGCTTCCTCAGTGTTTAATGTATCTTTCTTCGTTAAAGTTTACTCAATGGTTAATGTATCTTTCTTCGTTAAAGCTTCCTCAGTGCTTAATGTATCTTTCTTCGTTAAAGTTTACTCAATGTTTAATTTATCTTTCCTAAAAGTTTCCTCAATGTTTAATGTATCTTTTTCGTTAAAGTTTCCTCAATGTTTAATGTATCTTTCTTCGTTAAAGTTTCCTCAATGTTTAATGTATCTTTTTTCGTTAAAGTTTCTTGTTTGATGTATCTTTCTTCGCTAAAGTTTCCTCAATGTTTAATGTATCTTTCTTCATTAATGTTTCCTTAATGTTTAATGTATCTTTCTTCGTTAAAGTTTCCTAAATGTTTAATGTAACTTTTTTCGTTAAAGTTTTCTCAATGTTTAATGTATTTATAAAACATTTTCAGTTCTTCTCTCATTTCTTTCATTCTATCTTAATATATCTTTTCAGTTCTTCTTATATTTCTTTCTCTCATTCTATCTTTTTGTTTTTATAAATTTCACGTTTTCTTATTCTTAATTTATTCTCTAATTTTCTATTTGTTGGTTTATTATTTTATTTTCTATTTACGTTATTTTTATTTCTTGTTCCTTTTTCTATATTCTTTTCATTTTCCTTCCTATCTTTCTTTTCAGTTGTTTTTGCTCCAATTTAGTATTTCATCTTATTACTTTTCCTCATTCTACCTCATTTTCCTTTCTATCTTTCTTTTTAGTTCTTTTCGATCCAAATTAGTATTTCCTCTTCTTACTTCTTCCTCATTTTCCTTCCTATTTCTCTTTCCAATTATTTTTGCTCCAACTTAGTATATTATCTTATTCCTTCTTCCTCATTCTTCCTATCTTCCTTTTAAGTTCTTTTAGCTCCAATTTTGTATATTATCTTATTACTTCTTCCTCATTTTCCTTTCTATCTCTCTTTCCAGTTGTTTTTACTTCAATTTAGTATTTTATCTTATTCCTTCTTCCTCATTCTTCCTATCTTTCTTTTCAGTCCTTTTCGCTCAAATTTAATTAAATAGTTTTCTTTGACATTTTTTTCCTTCCTTGATATCTTGATCTTCATTTCTACTTACATCATTATTTAATTATGTAACATATATTTTTTTCCCCCTGATTTTCCCTTTCATCTGTTTGCTGATTTTTCTCATCCGCTTGTCATGCTTATTGCTTCCTCAAATCTCATAAATTTTGTTTCTTTAGAGACTTTAAATCTCTCATTTTTTTCTGGGGGGGAGGGGGGACTTTAAATCTCATTGGTGAGTGAAAAGTCTTATTATTTTTTTTGTTTAGAATTGTATATTTATTAGTATATGTTTTTCTTGTTCTTTGCTTTAATGCATACTCTACTTTAATAAGGCTTGGTCCGCAGAGACTTATGTTTACTAGACAAGCATGTATAACATTTCATTTTACGTACTCTTATTTTACGTATGTTAAGTATTCATACTTATTTGGTAGCTTAGAACGTAGTATTCAATAATTAGTATTTATGACGCCTATTTACCAAGTGTTTTGCATTAGATAATCAGAACTTTTATTATGAATGGATTATGAATGTTTTAAGAATGTATTATAAATGTGTGATGAATGTTTCATTTGGTACTCAATTTTATTTATCTCTGTCTATCTAACTATCTATCTATGTTTCTATATATATATATATATATATATATATATATATATATATATATATATATATATATATATATATATATATATATATATATATATATATATATATATATATATATATATATATATATATATATATATATATATATATATATATATATATATATATGTAATATAAGACTGTGGTATTCACTAAGTAGTATTTTTAAGTCTAATTTATTTAAATGTTTTGTATTAAAAACAATTAGAACTCGTTACGAATGTGCTATGCCTCATCTAATGCCTTATCTTATTTATTATGAATGTGATATGCCTTATTTGATGCCTTATCTTATATATATTATGAATGTGTTATGCCTCCTTTGATGTCCTATCTTATATATTATGAATGTGATATGCCTTATTTGATGATTTATCTTATTTATTATGAATGTGATATGCCTCATTTGAGGCCCTATCTTTTTTTTATTATAAATGTGTTATGTCTCATTTGATTTTATATATCTTATATTTATCTTTATTTTATATATTTTAATTTTAAATCATTTTAATTAGTTGCTTGAATGTGGTAATTAATCATTTAGTATTTTTAGTGTCTACTTATTAGGTATTTTGTATTAAACGATTAGAGCTGATATTTTGAATGAATTATATCTCATTTATAGCCCTGTCCATTTATAATGTATATTTTAATTTTTAATCCTCTTTAAATGGTAATTTAAAATGTAGCATTCAATAATCAAAGTTTTTAGTGTCTACTTATTAAGTGTTTTGTATTAATTAATTTCAATTTGGCGTTAATTTGAGATTAGCGTATGTATGTCTTATTATATAAGAGAGCGAGTTTTCATCTGGGAGCCATATTCAGTCTATGCTACTTTAAAACAAGAGTTGGTGTTCCCTTGCTAGCTCTAAACAATTTTATTACTATTAATTTTTGTAAATTCACGACGTATTCGTATATATATATATATATATATATATATATATATATATATATATATATATATATATATATATATATATATATATATATATATATATATATATATATATATATATATATATATATATATATATATATATATATATATATATATATATATATATATATATATATATATATATATATATATATATATATATATATATATATATATATATATATATATATATATATATATATATATATATATATATATATATATATATATATATATATATATATATATATACCTCTATCTTTAATGCATTCTGTATTATCATTTTCTTATTTATTATTAAGGTGTTATGATCATCTGCTTCATCTTCTCTTCTTTAACTTTATCTTTTTTAAAATCTCTTCTTTTTTTGTTATATCTTTATCTCTCATGTAATATGTAATTCCTTTTTGTCTGAAGTTTCTTTTTGATTTAATTTTATTTTCTTTTTTTTATCAATATTTTTATGGTAATAAAAAAAGAATAAAAAAAAATAAAAATAAATAAATAAATAAAAAAAAACTTTCATTCTGCTTTCCTGACTTCCTTCCAATTTTTTTCTTTAAATTTTTTCTTATCTTACTTTTATTTTTATTTTTTTTTACACTATTTCAAGTCCTCCTTATCATCTTTCTTAATTTTCTTCAAATATTTCTTCTCATCTTCTTCATTTTCTTCTTTTCTTTCCGTCTCATTCCTAACACTTCTTTTAGACCATTTTTACTCGTCTTTCTTGTATTTCCTAAATCATTTATTCTCATCTTTTTATCTTCTTCAAATATTATCTTCTTATCTTTCTCACTTTCATCTTTCCATCTAAGTTTTCTTATATTTAACTCATCTTTGTCATTTTCTTCATATCACTTATTTTCATTTTTTTCACATTTTTTGGAGTCTTTTTTCGTTTATCACTTTCTTAAAGATTTTTTATTTCATCTTTTTCTCATTTTTGCTCATTTTCTTATTTTCTTTAAGTCCTTTTTTATTCTCATTTTCACCTTTTCAAGTTTTTTTGTTTCATACTTTTTTCAGTTAATTTTATTTATTAATGTTATTCTTTTTCTTATATTCTTAAAATCTATTTTTTACTTCTCATTTTTACCTTTTCAAGTCTTTACTTGTTTCACACTTTCTTCAATTAATTTTACCACGTTTTATTCACTTTTCTTCAGTCTTTCCATCTACATTATTTTTAGATTCCTTAGGGCGTTCTTACTAATTCTCATTTATTCTCATCTTTCTCACTTATTCTCATTTTTTCCTTATCTATCTCACTTATTCTCATTTTTTCTTGTCTATCTCACTTATTCTCATTTTTCTTATCTTTTTCACTTATTCTCATTTTTTCTTGTCTTTCTCACTTATTCTCACTAATTCTTATCTCTCTAACACATTCTCATTTTTTCTTGTCTTTTTCGCTTATTCTCACTTATTCTTATCTTTCTGTTATTCTCACTCATTCTCATTTTTTCATTTCTTTCTCACGTATTCTCATTTATTTTTATCTTTCTCACTTATCATTTTTCTTGCCT
>SEYY01020007.1:17500-20000 GCA_009176605.1 Armadillidium nasatum
TCTCAAAAATACAAACACTTCTAAAACACAAACGAAGCACTCTTAGAATACGAAAGAAGCACTCAGAAACATTCGACATACTGTATGCATTAAATACGGGCTAAAGACAAAGAAACACGAACATACCTTGTAAATTTAAGAGCACAAACACACACCCAACAGGCACAAACACAAAACACACAGAAACACAAAGGTAAAAATATGGGAGACAATTTTTACGATTTTGGAATTAAATTCTGCTTACTACGCACTCAAAAAACATGAAACATACCGTATGAATTAAATAGCACAAACAAACACACAACATACAGAAACACAAATGGTAGAAATTTTTGGCGATTTCAGGATTAAATTCTCCTTACTAAGCACTCACAATATTCCTTACATACTGTAGGAATTATGCACAAACACAATGCACCAACACACAAACACAAACGTATAAATATAGGAGAAGATTTTTTAAGATTTTGGAATTAAATTTTGTTTGCTTTAATCTTTTATGATACTCCTCCATTTAGGCCCTAATTTTCTTTTGATATTTTTAACGCATTTTTTAAAAAAATATTTTACAAAATTTATTTCCTTCAGGAATTTTTTTTTTTTCTTTTTTTTTTTTTTTTTTTTTTTTTTTTTGCTTTATATTTTAATAAATCTTTCCTAATTTTTTTTAATTTTTTAATATTTAAATATATATTTTTTATATTTTATATGATATATATTATTTTATCTTCATTATCAGGAAAAAAATATTAAACTTTTTTGTTATCTTTTCGTCGGTTGAGGTTTTTTTGTGGGATCAAGTTGTCAAAAATTAAAGCTGATATTTTATAGCAAATTATATATATATATATATATATATATATATATATATATATATATATATATATATATATATATATATATATATATATATATATATATATATATATATATATATATATATATATATATATATATATATATATATATATATATATATATATATATATATATATATATATATATATATATATATATATATATATATATATATATATATATATATATATATATAGTATATTATATAGTATATTTTCTCTGAACGTACAGTTGAACAATATGTGGATGAAGAAGAGTACGTTCTTCAATCGGTAGAACAAAGCCCTTCATCAAGCAAAAGCGTATTTATAGACGTATCGGTGTCCCCCATATAATAGAATATGGCGAACATTACGTCAGCATGACCTGCATCTCTTCCATCTACAGCTGGTTCAACACCTTCAAACAGGAGATGAAAGGTAAACGATTGGAATATTTTTGATATATACTTCCTAATCACCGATTAATACCATTTATACTGCTCACAGATCAGATGAAGTTACTTTCACTCGTGACTGCATCAACAACAACTATAACTCACATAGGTAGTCAGACGAAAATCCACATGGCATTGTAGAATAAAATTTACAGCATCGCTTTTTCTGTTAATGTGGTGCGATGTGATCGACAATCAGTAGATTGGCCAATTGTATTTACCTTAATCATCTCACAGGGCTCATGTATCTAGATTTTTTTTTTTACAACACTAGTTTCCACAATTATTGGAAAATGTTATTTTGGTTGCAAGGTTGCGTATGTTCTTCCAGCAAGACTGAAGTCCCCCACGCATTCATTCTACTCGTCAGAATGAAACAGCACCTAAATCAAATATTTCTTGAACGATGGATCGGCTCGGCATCAGTGGTCACGTTCATTGGCAACTAAGGTCCCCAGACAATACACTTTTATATTAGGGATGGAATGAAAACTGAAGTGTATTGGTGCCATTATAAAAGAAGACCAATATACAATACATACAACTACACGTTCAATTGACAAAGGAAGTTGTAATGTGTATAGACACCAGTGGTAGGGTATTTAAAAATTTACTGTGAACTGATGCACTATAGTATAATCGAGTACCATCTTTTTTTTTTTAATTAATCAGAAAATGTACTCAGTAAGACATCTGTACTTCGTTAACAACCATTATCGGAGTATTTAGTACGTTTTATGCTCAAATAATTGTAAAATATACTCAGTAAGACATCTGTACTTCCTTAACAACCATTATCTGAGTATTTAGTATGTTTTATATTCAAGCAGTTGTATTCTAGACACCATTTGAAAATAAACAAAATTTAGAACTTTAAATTTCACTTCTTTAAAAGAAATTTCAAATTTCAAATTCAATTGTGAATTAATTTTATGAGGAATAACTTACTATATAATTATGAATCCAACGGAAATAATTTAGGAAAAAAATTAACTTTATTTATTTCACAATAACTGTTATAATATGGTGTAAGATGAACAAACCCTTTATATATATATATATATATATATATATAATATATATATATATATATATATATATATATATATAATATATATATATATATATATATATATATTATATATATATAATATATATATATATATATATAATATATATATATATATATATATATATAATATATTA
>SEYY01020007.1:25000-40000 GCA_009176605.1 Armadillidium nasatum
CGAAGATCTTTTATTCATGGAAAATCTCCAGAGAGGAAACGTAGGAGAAAGAAAGAAAAAACGTGTGATAAAATAGAAGATTTAAAAGTAGAATGGAAAAATATTCTGAAATAAAATAAAATAATAAAATTATTATTATTATTATTATTATTATTATTATTATTATTATTATTATTATTATTATTAATATTATTATTATTATTATTATTATTATTATTATTATTATTATTATTATTATTATTATTATATATTATTATTATTATTATTATTATTATTATTATTATTATTATTATTATTATTATTATTATTATTATTATTATTATTAATTGTAATTTTTTTTTTATTAATTTTAAAAAATAATAAAAAATAAAAATATATATATATATATATATATATATATATATATATATATATATATATATATATATATATATATATATATATATATATATATATATATATATATATATATATATATATATATAATATATATATATATAATATTATATTTATATATTATAATTAATAATATAATTAAATTAATAATATAATAATTATAAAAACAATAAAAATAATATAATAATAAAATAATAAATAATAAAATAATAATAATAATAATAATAATAATAATAAAAATAATAATGATAATAATAATAATTTAATAATAATAAATTAATTATAACAATAATAATAATAATATTAATAATATAATAATAATAATAATAACAATGATAATATAATAATTAATAATAATAATAATAATAATAATAATAATAATAATAATAATAATAATAATAATAATAATAATAATAATAATAATAATAATAATAATAATAATAATAATAATAATAATAATAAATAATAATAATAATAATAATAATAATAATAATAATAATGAAAATTTATTAATAATTATTATTATTATTATTATTATTATTATTATTATTATTATTATTATTATTATTATTATTATTATTATAATTTTTTTTTTTTTTTTTTTTTTTTTTTAAAATTTGTTTAAATTTTTTATCAATTTTAAATTTAAATTTTAATTAAATTTTTTTTAAAAAATGAAATAAAATTTAAAATTTATAGGAAGAAAATCTTCACAAGGAGATTAAAAGATTATATAAAAAAAAAAGATTATTTTCTTCTTCGAAAGGTGAATCTCTTTCTTTTTTCTTTCAAAATCTTTCCTTAAGGACTCAAGATGATAAAAAGAAATATTTCTTCTTTTTAACTCCTTTGGGTGTTATAACAACTTTTAGAAAAGAAATAATTTATCTTTTGTGTGAATAAAAAATGAACTATCTAAAATGAATACTTAATCATATTATATATATATATATATATATATATATATATATATATATATATATATATATATATATATATATATATATATATATATATATATATATATATATATATATATATATATATATATATATATATATATATATATATATATATATATATATATATATATATATATATATATATATATATATATATATATATATATATATATATATATATATATATATATATATATATATATATATAATATATATATATATATCCTTACCTTCACTTGAAATCATGAATCTTTTACCCTCATTGTAACCTCTTTTCTGATTTCTTTTCCGGTCGTTCTATAATCGCTGTTTGCAGACTATGTTCGTTCTTTTTTTACTTTAATTAAACCTTTATATAGCGATGTATGTCAGGGAACTTCCATATAACTTTATCTTCATATGACTTTCATTAATGACATTCTTGATGCCACTTACTCACCTATCCACTCGTTACTCGATGTCTCTACACTTCGATTTTCTATTTAAAAGACATCATCACATTCATCATGAAATTGTCGATGCTGGGAGGGTGGAGGGTGGAGGGTGAAGAATGAAGTTCGAAGGGTGAAAGGTGGAGGGTGAAAGTTGATGGACGGAGAGTGGAGAATGGAGGGTGGAGGATGGTGGATGGAGGGTGAAGGTGGAGGGTGGAGGTGGAGGGTGGAGGGTGGAGGGTGGAGGGTGGAGGGTGGAGGGTGGAGGGTGGAGGGTGGAGATGGAGGGTGGAAGGTGGAGGGTGGAGGGTGGAGGGTGGAGTGAGGAGGGTTTAGGGTGGAAGGTAGTATTTCTTGAAATTGAATTCTGAAGTTTCTTGTATCTTTCATTAAAGAAAGAAAATACCTGATAGTCTACAGTAGCTTCAAAATCTCTGATATTCCCATATCTATTCAACATAATCTTTCTTTTAACTTTAATATCCTCATCTCAAACCCTCATTTGCCACTAGCATTCCTGACAGTTACATTTCTCTTGTTTTTCCATTAAGGATAACACTGTCTCACTCTGTTGAGCCTTTTGAAGCGAATATAGAACTTTTTCAACACCCCACATAGAGAACAAAAACTAAAGGTGGAGTGACGAAACTCCAAAGATGTTTCAGAACATCCGACCTTTTACTGTAGAAGGTTTCTTAGAATATGAAGTAAAATGATCCTTAAAATAAAGATCGTGAGAAAAAGAAACTCTCAGAATGTTAAGGACACAAAATGGTTTGGGATGTGTGCATTCGAAGATTTCATATCTGTCTTGAAGAAATTGAATTTTTGAGGCATTAAAACAGTCATGTTTTCTCAGCCCAGTTAAAAATTCGAGAAAGTTCATTGGTTAGTTACTCAAGTTACTCGTAGCATCGGTTAGTTACTGTTAGGTAGAACGTATTTCAAAATGAAAGGAGTACATAGGTGATGAGAGATAAAGAGGAGAGCGTTTACAAAAAGATGATAAGACAGATCCCTGATCTTCACCACTATTAATAGATTTAAAAGATAAATGATGTTCATCTACAGCAGCTGAGCCTCTCCAAGAATCCCGCAGGTAGGTTATCGAGTCACTCTTTAAGGTTTAAGTTCCTTTCGAAAGATAGTATCTGAAGGTGCTTTTGTAAGGCTTGGGTATGTGAAGAAGGGATATGAAGGTGGTAGTGTGAGGAATTCTAGTCAAAGGTCAAAGTCATGATCAAAAAAACCTTCAGAAATATTAAACATGGAAAATTTTCCAGCCAGAGGGCAAAAGGCATATTTACAGGACAACTCAAGTCAAACCTAATACACTTTCATTCCTAATAAAAGATGCTTTCCTCTCTCTCTCTCTCTCTCTCTCTCTCTCTATATATATATATATATATATATATATATATATATATATATATATATATATATATATATATATATATATATATATATATATATATATATATATATATATATATATATATATATATATATATATATATATATATATATATATATATATATATATATATATATATATATATATATATATATATATATATATATATATATATATATATATATATATATATATATATATATATATATATATATATATATATATATATATATATATATATATATATATATATATATATATATATATATATATATATATATATATATATATATATATATATATATATATATATATATATATATATATATATATATATATATATATATATATATATATATATATATATATATATATATATATATATATATATATATATATATATATATTATATATATATATATTTTTTTTTTTTTTTTTTTTTTTTATCTTCTCACCCCCTGACCACCCCACGCTGAGGTGGCCACACTTCGCTAATGAAGCCGCCCGCCGCAGTCGGCCTCGTCCAGAGATCTTTCAAATATTTCAAAATATTCTTTTTTTAGGAAAATCCGGGATGGCCGCCGGCAGTGCCCAAAGTCCTCTCAGAGAGGTGATGTGATGTAGGATTCTGTGTTATGTAAGGGAGGGGATCTTTGTATTTGTGTTTTTTGGGTATTTGTGTTTTTGTATTACCACTGAACCACTTTTTAATATAGGTTTCTACCTTACCACTGTACTATTATATATATATATATATATATATATATATATATATATATATATATATATATATATATATATATATATATATATATATATATTATATATATATATATATATATATATATATATATATATATATATATATATATATATATATATATATATATATATATATATATATATATATATATATATATATATATATATATATATATATATATATAATATAATTCTCAAGAAATGAAAAAATATTACTCCTACGTTTATTAATACCATTGTTTGATAAAATCATTATTTTTTATATAATTTCCTTTTTTATTTACAAAGCTCTGATTTTAATTAACCATAACTGTGTAAACAAACTTATAATAAGCTAAACAAATAAGTCTTCATATGAGAATATATTTATGTGGGAAGAAACATATGAAGAGAACAGGATAAAAAATGAAACGAACACAAAGGAACATAAAAAAATAGGAACACTATGATAAAAAATAAGACAAATACAAAGGAACAAAAATAAAAAGATAAAAAATAAAAAAATAAAAAAATAAATAAAAAACTATTATAAAAATAAAGCTTCTTAAAAGCTTTGTTACAATTAGAGAATAAACAGACTTGGAAATTTTGGCAAAGGTTTTTGGTTAAATATTGAAATGTTGAATAGAGATTTTTATAAAAAGGTTATTGCGGTGAATGAATAATAAGAAAGACTCATATATATATATATATATATATATATATATATATATATATATATATATATATATATATATATATATATATATATATATATATATATATATATATATATATATATATATATATATATATATATATATAATATATATATATATATATATATATATATATATATATATATATATATATATATATATATATATATATATATATATATATATATATATATATATATATATATATATATATATATATATATATATATATATATATATATATATATATATATATATATATATATATATATATATATATATATATATATATATATATATATATATATATATATATATATATATATATATATATATATATATATATATATATATATATATATACTATGTTCCGCTCTTTCTAATTCACTTGACCCTTTATTTTGGAGACGTGACGTTGGTGCTTTGCCTCTTTACTATAGATACTACTGCGGCAAATGCTTCATGGAACTGTCCACTCGTAAACCTCCGCCTTTACGGCAACCTCGTAGCTAAAAGGTGCATAGTATGCACATAAATTTTGTGTAGACATAGATAACCTCTTCTATCCAGCCACCTCTGTTTTGTGGAATTTTCTCCTTGGTTCTTTGTTTCCTGTCGAACTTAATCTTAATTACTTTAAAGCCTAAGTCTGCGCCCACCTGAGGAATTTGCGTTAGGTGAGACTTGGAGGGTTTTTCTTATTCTCTTATTGATCTAGAACCTCTTCTTTGAATAAAGATCTGCCCATGAGCGGTGGTGATATATATATATATATATATATATATATATATATATATATATATATATATATATATATATATATATATATATATATATATATATATATATATATATATATATATATATATATATATATATATATATATATATATATATATATATATATATATATATATATATATATATATATATATATATATATATATATATATATATATATATATATATATATATATATATATATATATATATATATATATATATATATATATATATATATATATATATATATATATATATATATATATATATATATATATATATATATATATATATATATATATATATATATATATATATATATATATATATATATATATATATATATATATATATATATATATATATATATATATATATATATATATATATATATATATATATATATTTTAATTTTACTTTTTAATTTAATTTTTTTTTTTTTATTATTTTAATTTAGTAGTTATTCAGGCCTTGGCGTATGATTTGAACCAACAACATTTGGTATAACAAACTATCATTCTACCACTACACCAAGCCAGTATATATATATATATATATATATATATATATATATATATATATATATATATATATATATATATATATATATATATATATATATATATATATATATATATATATATATATATATATATATATATATATATATATATATATATATATATATATATATATATATATATATATATATATATATATATATATATATATATATATAGCCGTCTACCGTGGCTCGAACGGTAGGGTGATTGACTCACGTGCTTGAGGGCGCCGGTTCGATCCCACTTCGGGATCCTAGGTATATACTACCTAGAAAGTTCCTCTCCTCGAATAGGGCAATGCCCGTGAGATGTGAATTTAAAATATATATATATATATATATATATATATATATATATATATATATATATATATATATATATATATATATATATATATATATATATATATATATATATATATATATATATATATATATATATATATATATATATATATATATATATATATATATATATATATATATATATATATATATATATATATATATATATATATATATATATATATATATATATATATATATATATATATATATATATATATATATATATATATATATATATATATATATATATATATATATATATATATATATAACTTACGTCTACAGTAAAAATGATTAGGTATTCACTTTAGATAGTCCATTTTTTTATTCACACAAAAGATAAATTATTTCTTTTCTAAAAGTTGTTATAACACCCAAAGGAGTTAAAAAAAAAGAAATATTTCTTTTTATCATCTTGAGTCCTTAAGGAAAGATTTTGAAAGAAAAAAAGAAAGAGATTCACCTTTTGAAAGAGAAAAATAATCTTTTTTTATATAATCTTTTAATCTCCTTGTGAAGATTTTCTTCCCATAACTTTTATTTTATTTTTAAGGAATTAGAATTGTGCTTGACTTTGAGATTTAAAAATAACAAAGAATTTTAAAAAGTCAATGTCAAAGACAAAGATTATTAAAAGATTATTAATTAAGTCAATATTAAAGATTTCCACATATTCATTTAATACACTTTGATCGTTTCAAACCGTATCTCGGTTCGTCTTCAGAGCAAACTGAATTTTACAAATTTCTATTTTAAAATACAATCAAAATATTAATCACTAACTATATTTAAAATAAAAATAATAATAATTACAATAAAATATTAAGGATATTGAAAAAAAATATTAAAATAACATAAATAAAAACCATTTATATATATATATATATATATATATATATATATATATATATATATATATATATATATATATATATATATATATATATATATATATATATATATATATATATATATATTAATTAACTTTTGACCATTTATTGTTTAAATTGTTATAATAAATATAAATATTTTTTAGAGATGTCAATTAATTTTCTAAATTAAATTAAATTAATTTAATTTCTAATTAATATTTCAACAATATTAATAATTGTTTAACTGAGTGAGAGGATGTAGAATGAGTATAGAGTTCGAATCAGTGGTTTGAGAGTTAGTCAAAGGATTTAGGAGAGTATATTATAAGTCGAGTCACAAGTGCAATCCTAAAATAAATTTTCCTTTATTATTATTATTATTATTATTATTATTATTATTATTATTATTATTATTATTATTATTATTATTATTATTATTATTATTATTATTATTATTATTATTATTATTATTATTATTATTATTATTATTTTTTTTTTTAATATTGTGCCAAAAATTTTTTTTTAATTTAGAATACTTTTTGCGTTAATATTTTTTTAATTTAGAATTTTTTTTTATTAATTTTTTTAAATTTAGAATGCTTTTTGTGTTGATACTTTTTTCATATTAAAATGTGTTTATATTAATTTCTTTAAATTTAGACTATATTTTGTGTTAATTTTTTTTCATTTAGAATAATTTTTAAATTAATATATTTTTTACTTAGAATATTTTTTGTGTTAACATTTTTTTAATTTAGAATATTTTTTGTGTTAACATTTTTTTTAATTTAGAATATCTTTTGTGATAACATTTTTGTTAAATTTAGAATATTTTGTGTGTTAACAATTTTTTTTAATTTAGAATATTTTTTGTGTTTAAATGTTGTTTTTTTTTTCCTAAATTTAAAATATTTTTATAAATTCTATTTTAAATCTTTCATTTTATCACATTTTTCATACTTGTTTTTACATTTCCCTGTGAAGATTTTCAATAAGTAAAAGATCCCAGAAGAACCATTATGAAAACTTTGATTTTCTCTCCAACCTTTCCTTTAGTAATGAAATCGAAACTTTTTACACTCCATCACGACGAAAATGATTTCATGGCTCATTAGGGTGTATAAATATATATTCTACATATATCTACATGCATCTATTGTTAATTTATCACTCTTTTAGTATTCTTTTGAAATTTATTATCTGGATACACATACATCAAATTAAAATTTGTTTTCATTCTATTACCACAAAAAATTTTAATCGAAATGTATGGTGCATAAACTTATTTTCTTCGTATGCATTGCTAATTTTGCCATCCATCACCACGAAAATGATTTCACGGCTCATTAGGGTGTATATATGTATATTCTACATACGTCTACATAAATTGTAATGTTAATTTAGCAATCGCATTTCACATTTCTTTTGAAATTTTTTATCTGGATACACATACATCAAATAAAAATTTTTTTTGATTCCATTATCACCAAAAATTTTAATCGAACCTTACGGTGTATAAACGTAAATTCTACGTATATCGACATATATATTTATTGTTAATTTGGCACACGTATATGATATATGCCTTTGAAATTCATAATCTGGATAGACATGAAATAAATCGAGGCTTGTATACATTCTATCACTACCAAAATGATTTCATTACTCTTTATTGTGTATAAATGTATATCCGACATACGTCTAAATACATGCATTGTTTATGATTGCATTACCCTTCGTCTTTTATAAATGTATTTTCAATAGACTTCTACATGTATTGTTAATTTAGCATTCGCAAATGCTTTATGGAATTTTTGTTTATAGTCTGCAAATGCATTAGTGTATATAAATATATGAAATAAATGATGCATCATTTATTTTTAAGCATGGATGTATAAGTATTATAATATATATATATATATATATATATATATATATATATATATATATATATATATATATATATATATATATATATATATATATATATATATATATAATAGCTAATATACAGAGCGTGAAAGGGTAATCCATATCCTTGAAGTTTAAAGAAACTAATTTGTGAGTTGGCCTCCGAATTTCTTCTTCTATTGAGAATATCTCAGGAGAATGAATAAGATATTATTAATGATGGTATACTCTTGTTGTTAATTAATTTTAGAAGTTAAATGATACTCTCGCAAAATCGTGTAAATCTTCTTCATGTAAATCTTCTTCATGTAAATCTTCTTCATGTAAATCTTCTTCATGTAAATCATCTTCATGTAAATCTTCTTCATGTAAATCTTCTTCATGTAAATTATCTTCATGTAAATCTTCTTCATGTAAATCTTCTTCATGTAAATCTTCTTCATGTAAGTCTTCTTTATGTAAATCTTCTTCATGTAAATCTTCTTCATGTAAATCTTCTTCATGTAAATCTTCTTCATGTATCTTCATGTAAATCTTCTTCATGTAAATCTTCTTCATGTAAATCTTCTTCATGTAAATCTTCTTCATCTTCTTCATGTAAATCTTCTTCATGTAAATCTTCTTCATGTAAATCTTCATGTAAATCTTCTTCATGTAAATCATCTTCATGTAAATCTTCTTTATGTAAATCTTCTTCTGAATCTTCTTCATGTAAATCTTCTTTATGTAAATCTTCTTCATGTAAATCTTCTTCATGTAAATCTTCTTTATGTAAATCTTCTTCTGAATCTTCTTTATGTAAATCATCTTCATGTAAATCTTCTTCATGTAAATCTTCTTCATGTAAATCTTCTTCATGTAAATCATCTTCATGTAAATCTTCTTCATGTAAATCTTCTTCATGTAAATCTTCTTCATGTAAATCTTCTTTATGTAAATCTTCTTTATGTAAATCTTCTTCTGAATCTTCTTCATGTAAATCTTCTTCATGTAAATCTTCTTCATGTAAATCTTCTTCTGATCTTCTTTATGTAAATCTTCTTCTGAATCTTCTTTATGTAAATCTTCTTCTGAATCTTCTTCATGTAAATCTTCTTCATGTAAATCATCTTCATGTAAATCTTCTTTATGTAAATCTTCTTCTGAATCTTCTTCATGTAAATCTTCTTCATGTAAATCTTCTTCATGTAAATCTTCTTCATGTAAATCTTCTTCATGTAAGAATCTTCTTTATGTAAATCTTCTTCATGTAAATCTTCTTTATGTAAATCTTCTTCTGTAAATCTTCTTTATGTAAATCTTCTTCATGTAAATCTTCTTCATGTAAATTATCTTCATGTAAATCTTCTTCATGTAAATCTTCTTTATGTAAATCTTCTTCATGTAAATCATCTTCATGTAAATCTTCTTCATGTAAATCTTCTTCATGTAAATCTTCTTCTGAATCTTCTTCATGTAAATCTTCTTCTGAATCTTCTTCATGTAAATCTTCTTCATGTAAATCTTCTTCATGTAAATCTTCTTCATGTAAATCATCTTCTGAATCTTCTTTATGTAAATTCTTCTTCTTCTTCATGTAAATCTTCTTCATGTAAATCATCTTCATGTAAATCTTCTTCATGTAAATCTTCTTCATGTAAATCTTCTTCTGAATCTTCTTCATGTAAATCTTCTTCATGTAAGTCTTCTTCTGAATCTTCGTTAATAGATTCATGTAAATTGTTTTTTTTGTGTAAAGGGTGAAAATTTAAATGTTTATTTGGTGAAAATTTAATTTGTGTATCTGAAGATTATTATGAAATAAATTTATATTATTGTAGCATATATATATATATATATATATATATATATATATATATATATATATATATATATATATATATATATATATATATATATATATATATATATATATATATATATATATATATATATATATATATATATATATATATATATATATATATATATATATATATATATATATATATATATATGCATATGCAGAAACCTTCAAGGCTTGTGAAGCTAAAGTCCAGTGATCTATTCCTATAAAAGAAATATGTTTGAAAGCCACCCTTGAAATTTGAACTTTTTTTTTTTTTTTTTTTTTTATTAAATAATAAAAAAAAATCTATAAATAAAATTAAGGAGTTCTTAAGTGACATATTTTTTAACCAATTTATGCCTGAAATGAAAAAAGTTTGATTTTTTTATTTTTTTAAATTTAAAAATATAGTCTATTTCAGTAAAAACGAAGAATAAAACAATGTGAGCAAAAAGTTGCCATATTTCGTTATAAGAATCATTCTTTAGAATAACCATACGTACCAACAGCGATAACAAATTTTAATATGCTATTTTTTAAATATTTTATGACGTCATGTTTTTTGGTTTCTAAATAGACACGGTGGGCATAAATGAAAACCTTTCGTTAGAAAACAGTAATAAGAAATTTTCAGAGCGGGAATCTGATTTATAAGTTATAAGTATAAGATATGTCTAACAATGATTAATCATAATTCTAATCATAAGTTTAATCATAAGTTTAATCATAAGTTTAATCATAAGTCTAATCATAAATATAACCATAAATCAAATCATAAAACTAAACATAAGTCTAATCATGTTTAAGCATAAGTCTAATCATAAGTCTAATCATAAATCTAATCATAAGTCTAATCATAAGTTTAATCATAAGTCTAATCATACGTCTAAGCATAAGTTTAAGCATAAGTCAAAGCATACGTCTAAATATAAATCTAAGAATAGGCTAGGCATTAGTATAAATATAGGTCTAAGTATAAGACTAAGCATAATATAAGTATATATAGTATATATATTATATATATATATATATATATATATATATATATATATATATATATATATATATATATATATATATATATATATATATATATATATATATATATATATATATATATATATATATATATATATATATATATATATATATATATATATATATATATATATATATCCACTCCTAAAAAATACTTTTATTTTACAAGCAATATCCATTTGCCTTTGGTATATAAAAAAATATCAATCACTAAATAAATTCATTTCCCTTTTATATACGAGTATATGTATTCATATACAGCATACATATGCATAATAAACAAACACGTATACACACCCACACCACACACACACACACACATATATATATATATATATATATATATATATATATATATATATATATATATATATATATATATATATATATATATATATATATATATATATATATATATATATATATATATATATATATATATATATATATATATATATATATATATATATATATATATATATATATATATATATATATATATATATATATATATATATATATATATATATATATATATATATATATATGCATCCTCAAACAATCGAAAAAATAGAGGAAGGAAGGGTGCTTCAGACGTAACACATAAAATACATGATTAAATAATAATGGAAGATTTTGTCTTGTGTTAGGATACAGTAAGTTTACGCTGCCGGAGCACAACTGTTGAGAATCGCTGGTTCGATCCCCTAGAGCTAATTTTAGAAAGAGGATTTTTAGAAAGTTCTTCCCAAGGAATATTGCCATCAAAATGTGGCGAGAACCTTTCAATTACTTTTAACTAAGTAAAATGAGATTTCAGCTCCCGTGGAATAGCGGTAGAGTTATTGACTCAAATCCATAAGAGAGCTGGTTCCATCCCTTGAGCTTATCCTTGGAAGAAGCTTCTTAAAAAGTTCCTTCCCCTCAAGGAATAGGGCCCTTTCTGTGTGGGCAAGAACCTAATTAATTACTTTTTAATATCTAAAGGGAATTTTTTTCTCCCGTGGCTTAAAGGTAGAATTATTGAATCACATCCATGAGAGCGCTGGTTCGATTCTCTTGAGTTGATCTTAAGAAGAAGCTTCCTTGAAAGATTCCCCCCCCCACAAAGGAATAGGGCCATTACTATGTGATAAAAAACTTTCAATTACATTTAATTAAGTAAAAGGAAATATTCGCTCCCGTGGTATAGCATATAATTAATAACTATTTTTAATTTATTATTCTAATTAATTACATTATTTATATATATATATATATATATATATATATATATATATATATATATATATATATATATATATATATATATATATATATATATATATATATATATATATATATATATATATAATATTATAAATTAATTATTATTGTTAGATAATTAAATTTTTAAATAATGTTATTATTCTTATAATTACATTATTATTATGATTATTTTTTAAAATTATTTATTTATTTATTTAAATAATAAAAAATTATTCTTATAAATGATATTATTATTATGATTATTTTATAAAAGTATTTATTTATTTATTTAAATAATGAAATTTTTTTCTTATAATGATATTATTTTTATGATTATTTTATAAAAGTATTTAATTTATTTATTTAAATAATAAAAATTTAATTAAAAAAAAAAAAAAAAAAAAAAAAAATTATTTTTAAAATATTTATTTATTTAATAATAAAAATAAAAAAAAAATTTTTTTCTTATAAATGATATTATTTTATGATTATTTTTTTTTTAAATTATTTATTTCAGGCCCAGAGATGGTCTTAGGAAAAAGCTTCTTAAAATGCTCCTCCCCCCAAGGAATAGAACCATTACTGTGTGGGTGAAAACATTTTTAATTATTTTTAATTAAAGCAAATGGAGACTTGAAGAGTATGAAATTTTTTATTTAAATTAAGAGTTTACATTTTTTATTTAATTTAATTTTTAATATTTTTACATTTAATTTTAATTATTTAATTAAATTTTATTTAATTTTAAATTAAGAGTTTAAATTTTTATTTAATTTAATTTTTAATATTTTTATATTTAATTTTAATTATTTAATTAAATTTTATTTCATTTTAAATTAAGAGTTTACATTTTTTATTTAAATTAATTTTTTTTGTTTAATTTTATATTTGAATTTTTAAATTGCAATTTTAATTTCCTAAAATTTTTTATTTTTTATAATTATTTATATTAGTTTTCTTAATGACATTGTTATTATTATTATCACAATTATTATGATTATTATTGTTATCATTATTATTATGATTATTATTGGTATTATTATTATGATTATTATTATAGTTATTATTTGATTATTTTTATTATAATTATTATTATTATTAATATTATTATTATTATTTTTATTATAATTATTATTATTATTATTAATATTATTATTATTATTATTATTTATTATTATTATTATATTATTATTAAATTATTTTAAAATTATTATTATTCTTATTGTTATTATCATTAAGGATATTGTTATTATAATCATTGTGTAAGGTTTATAATTTCTTAATGATATTATTATAATAATTATTAATATATTATTTTTATAATGATATAATTTTTTAATATTAAAATTATTTTCTTAATAATAATATTGTTATTATAATATTTTTAAATAATATTATTTTTTTAAATATTATTATTTTTATTA
The DNA here is from genome assembly GCA_009176605.1 of Armadillidium nasatum. Taxonomy (NCBI): domain Eukaryota; kingdom Metazoa; phylum Arthropoda; class Malacostraca; order Isopoda; family Armadillidiidae; genus Armadillidium; species Armadillidium nasatum. The sequence continues at coordinate 39,681 of SEYY01020007.1, forward strand.
AAAATAGTATTATATTTTTTAATATTAGAATTTTATTAATGATTTTATTATAATTATTTTTTTATTGTTATTTTTATTAATCATATTGTTATATTAAAAAAGATTTTAATATTATTTTTCTAATTAATTATATTATTATAATTATTTTTTAAATAGTTATAAACAATTATATTAAGATAATTTTATTTTTAAATAATGTTATTATTCTTATAAATATATTATTATGATTAATTTTTTAAAATTATTTATTTATTTATTCAAATAATAAAAATTATTCTTTTTGTAAATGATATTATTATTATGATTATTTTTTAAAATTA
>SEYY01020007.1:42500-52500 GCA_009176605.1 Armadillidium nasatum
ACACCGAAAATATTAACGACGGACGGACGTTTCAGTTGTATGCTTTCGAAGAAGATATCAAAGTTGTGTGAAAGGTTGTTTAAAATAGAAAGATGGAGGAATTGAATTTTTGAGCATTGAAAACGACCAATTTTTCTCTGTTCCAATTTAAATTCCGAGAAACATCAGAGGCTGAGGTTAATTGCTCTAACTAACCTCTGATCATATATATAATATATATATATATATATATTATATATATATATATATATATATATATATATATATATATATATATATATATATATATATATATATATATATATATATATATATATATATATATATATATATATATTATATATATATATATATATATATATATATATATATATATATATATATATTATTTATATTATTATATCATTATAAAAAAAAAAAAAAAATATAAAATATTTATTTATTCATTTATTCGAGTTCTTTCCAACCATTAAATTCCATTTGAAATTCTAAAAACTTTCTTTTCCAAAGTTTTATTGGTTGAAATATGATGAAAACATTTACCTCTCTTTTATAGCAAGAGTTTTCAATCATCCATGTACTCAAAAATACATATCACAATCACACACACACACATACACACACACAAACTATATTTATAGTGTTTGTGTGTTTGTGTGTGAGGGTGATTGTGCGTATTTCTTTGAATGACAAGATCGAGGGAACTTGGGGGTGAGTGTAGACGGGGGATTTCTATTGACTTTGCCAACGTTCTTGGCCTTCGTGCTAATATAGAATCCTTGTAGTATCACATCACTAATTCTCATCCAAACCTTTTGCTTCTGTCTGAGACCCAGTTTTATAGGGATTCTTGCTCTAACAACCTCAATCTCTCTAACAGCAACTTATTCCACAATTTACGACTAAATGGCGGAGTCTTTCTCTTTATTAACATTAACACTCTTGTAACAAGTTTCGTAAATCTTGAATCTCGTAATTTCGATGTTTTATGGCTTAAAATCTGTCTTCTTACTACTACAATTATCTTGTGTTTCTGCTACTGCTACCCTAATGTAACAGATTTTCCAGTTCTTTTTCAATGTCTAACCACTTCTCACGAAGACTGTTATTTTTTCTCATCCAAATGTTAAAATTCTCTATTTAGGGGATTTCAAAGTACACCACACTGAGTGGTTGGCTCCTCTCATACTGAAACAAGTGGGAAGGAGGCAAATCATTCGGTATTCTCAACGATCTGGAGCAGTTGATTAGGGAACCCCCATGCATTCCAGATCATCCTAACCAATTCTTGAACACTTGATTTATGCCTCACCACTACTCCTTCTAGATATAAATATACCACTTTTCTACCTATCGGTAATTCTGACTATAATCTTATAGCTCTTAATTATAACGATTTCTCTCCAACAGTTCTATCATATATTACTGTTAATATATGGTTTGATGACAAACGTTCTTTTGCCCTTCGGTCAAAAAAAACTCTCCTTCTTCCTATCACTCTTCCTAATTTTCATTCAGCTCTGCATCATTGCAGGGATATTCTACGGCGAACTTTCACTGAAAGGAAGTGAGCTGGCCTCCATGGTTCACCTACTGATAAATATTTATGGCCTCTTGCCAAAAATATCTCTAATAACTTCTGTAAATCTGTCTTTCCTCCTCATTGGTCTCCTTTTTACATCTCATTACAACCTGCTCTGTTCTGGAATTCCACCTCCTACACCTCCTCTTAGGTGTCCCATGTCTCTACCTGTGATTACTCATGATCAGGTGCATGGAATCCGAATATCTATGAATGCCAGGAAGGCCAATGGCCCGGATGGCATTCCCACTCTTGTTCTAACGGAGTATGCTTCCGAGTTAGAGCCTGTTCTCGTTTTGCTCTACTCTCTATGCCTTAATACTAATATTATTCCTCAGTGCTGGAAATCCGCATAAGTTCAGCCAATCCAGAAAAAAGGTAGCCACTCTCACCCTTTCAACTACCGACCTATAACTTTCACTTATGTTCTGTCTAAAAGTTTTGCAATTCTCCTCAACTCTCATTTCCTGGATCATTTGGAGTGTCATTCTCTTCTGTCAGATCCTCAGTAGGATTTTCAATGCTCGAGGTTAACTTGTGACATATTTTTCTATCACACTGATTGATCTATAGTCTTCTACCCTTAGGGATTTCTGGGAATCTTGTGTGATCGCTCTTCACATATCCATGGTTTTTGACCTGGGTATGGCATGCGTCGCTTCTCTTCAAGCTCCCTTCCTTTGGGTTTCCTCCTTTTCTTTACTTAATCTTGTTTAGTTTTCTCTCAGATCGTTCCATTTCGGTACTTGCAAATGGAGCAACCTCTTCTTCCTTTCCTGTCAACTGTGGTGCTTCATCAGGGTTCGGTTTTATCTCTAACTTTATTCTTACTTTTCATTAACGATCTTCTTAACTACACTTCTAACTCTGCTCATTCTTATGCTGATTACTTAACTCTACATTCTTCCATTGCTCCCTCTTTTGCTTCTAAAGTTGCTTCTCGTCTTCAACTTTCCAATTCTATTCTTGTCTATCTGGATGAGATTTCCCGGTGAGGTCATAATAGCCTCTTTAAAAACTAAATTTTTTCACATCTCTCTCTCTCAAAAATACATTCCAACCTTTCTATCTTCTTTAATGGCTCTCTCGTCTCACCTTCAAATAGCAATAACATTCATGGTCTAAGCATAAACAATTAATTGTTTGTAAACTCATATCACAATGGTTGCCAAGGCGGCCCTTAAAAGTTGGGAGTACTATTCAAGTTGCGTAAATTTTTTTTTTCTGAGCAGATTCTCCAAATATTTGAGGGTCTTACTAGCCGTGTATGGAGCACTGTTCTAACACTTGGAGTGCTTCAGTTCCTCCACTTTATTAGTCTAAAGCTAAAAAATTATAAACTGTCCCATACTTTCAAACTCTTGACTCTCTCTCTCTGCGACGTGAGCTTGGCGCACTATCTCTTTTCTAAAGGTACCATAATGACAGGTGTTCGAGGAAATAGGCCTTTCTTATTTCTTCACCATTGCGTCACCCTCGTTCCACAAGGGGTGCCCTGCTTTCGCACGAATTTTGTGTAGATGCTGGAAACCCTAGACTCGCCCGTTGTTGCGCCTCCTTCTTTCCAGCCACCTCTGTTCTGTGAAACTCTCTACCAGCATTTATTTTTCCTGCCCATTTAATCTTCCTCTCTTCAAGCTTCCATCCACACCCACCTGAGATGTGCATTAGATTCAGGTTCTGGGTGGGTTTTCTTCATCTTTTCTCAATTGTATATTTCCTCTTCTTGAAAAGGGCTTTGCCCGTGAATATATATATATATATATTATATATATATATATATATATATATATATATATATATATATATATATATATATATATATATATATATATATATATATATATATATATATATATATATATATATATATATATATATATATATATATATATATATATATATATATATATATATATATATATATATATATATATATATATATATATATATATATATATATATATATATATATATATATATATATATATATATATATATATATATATATATATATATATATATATATATATATATATATATATATATATATATATATATTATATATATATATATAATATATATTAATTATATATATATATATATATATATATATATATATATATATATATATATATATATATATATATTAATATAATATATATATATATATATATATATATATATATATATATATATATATATATATATATAATATATATATATAGATATATATTATATATATATATATATATATATATATATATCGCTAGTTGGATTGATTCCAAAATGTAAATACTCTTGCTGAGCAGAGCCACTCTCCTTGAGTACAACATTAAGAACACAATAACATAGGAAAATTGTATTGACCTGTACTTTTCCCTACATGAACCAACACATCCATAATATATATATATATATATATATATATATATATATATATATATATATATATATATATAATATATATATATATATTATATATATATATATATATATATATATATATATATATATATATATATATATATATATATATATATATATATATATAATATATATATATATATATATATATATATATATATAATATATATATATATATATATATATATAGAATATCTGCAAACGCTTTCGGACTAACTTCTTTTATCAGGCTAAAGTAAAAAGAGTTAAAAAGTTAAAACGTAAGAAAGTTAAAAGGAAGACCAGCTCCAATGAAAGTGATTAAAATAATTGTACAATGTTTTAATCGCCATTCCTTGGAACTGGCCTCCGTATTAACCTCTATCATGAAATGGAATATTAGTTCGAAACGTTCGTATAATTCTTTTATTATTATATATATATATATATATATATATATATATAATATATATATAATATATTATATATATATATATATTATATTATATATATATATATATATATTATATAATATATGAATATGTTTTACATTCTTTGATGAAAGTACAGAATATATTCCTTCTTTTGAAAAAGGCTTCGTAGCCACTCGTATTACAAGAAATATCCTGAAGCAATTTCCCAAATCTTGTGGGCAGAGGAAGCCAATTTCTTTTCCTTCAGGATCGATAGGAAGCGGAAGGATTTCTCCGGAGGATTCAGTCTTGTGATATGCTAATATTTCTATTTCGCCTTTTTAAAAGGTCTTTTCATGCTCTTAATATGGAAGTGACTGAGAATTTTCCTCTTTTTTTTCTTCAATGTCTATTAAATATTGAATAGGAAAAAAGTGACTTTATTTAAGGTGTTTGATAAATTGAATGAAAGATAGTGTGAAATAGTAATTAAAATGTTAATATATCAAATATGTTTTTAAAATTCTTTTTTTCATGTTTTAATTGCATTAACCCTATTAAATTTTTATGTATATAATATATATGTATAATAGGAAATATTGACTATAAAGCTGTTAATAAATTGAATGAGTATGTGGAATAATTATATATGTTAATATTTATTTTTATTTTAAAATGTTTTTTTTTCATGTTTTAATGGCTTAAGATCTCTTTAAACTTTGTGTATTAAACATAATGAAAAATGATTTTATTACATTATTAATTAATTAAATGAATCATAAATGTAAAGTTTTGAATTAGATTTTAATAATTATTTTTGCAAATATTTATATTTTGTTTTAAAACTGTTTTGTTTTTTAATATGGAAATGACTGAGAGTTTTTTTATTTAATGTTTATTACATATATATTTAAGGCTTCTCTTTAAACTTTCATGAAAGTATATTATTATTTGAAGTAAATGATATATGAACTATGGGCTTGCAAATGAATAATAAGCATAATTATTGAAATCATTTCAAAAATATTATTTGAAGTAAATAAGTTTGGAAATGAATAATAGATCATAATTATTATAATCATTTCCTAAAACAGTATTTGAAATTAAATGACATATACACTATGGGCTTGGAAATGAATAATAAACATAATTATTGAAATCATTCCATATACACTATATTTGGAAATGAATAATAAACATAATTATTGATAATAATATATATATATATTTAATAATAATAATAATATATTATATATGATATATATATAATATATATATATATATATATATATATATATATATATATATATATATATATATATATATATATATATATATATATATATATATATATATATATATATATATATATATATATATATATATATATATATATATATATATATATATATATATATATATATATATATACATATATATATATATATATATATATATATATATATATATATATATATATATATATATATATATATATATATATATATATATATATATATATATATATATATATATATATATATATATATATATATATATATATATATATATATATATATATATATATATATATATATATATATATATATATATATATATATATATATATATATATATATATATATATATATATATATATATATATATATATATTATATATATATATATATATATATATATATATATATATATATATATATATATATATATATATATATATATATATATATATTATATATATATATATATATATATATATATATATATTATATAATATATATATATATATATATATATATAAGATATAAATTAAAAAAATAAAAAAGTGAAATTTGAAATAAAATAAAATAGGCCAAAGAGCTTTGCTAATCTTTTAAATTAAAAAATATATATTTCACTTCTCTGAATTTCTGAATTTCCGAGCGAAAAGGGGAGGAGCAACCGGGCAAAAAAGTTGCTAATGCGATGCTGTCCTAACTCAACTGAAATAAAAAAAAAATGAAAAAAAAAAATTCTGAAAATTAAATAATAATTTATAATATATATATATATATATATATATATATATATATATATATATATATATATATATATATATATATATATATATATATATATATATATATATATATATATATATATATATATATATATATATATATATATATATATATATATATATATATATATATATATATATATATATATATATATATATATATATATATATATATATATATATATTATATATATATATATATATATATATATATATATATATATTATATATATATATATATATATATATATATATAAAAGAATAATTGAGAAACTTAACATAATACTAACAGAAAAAAAAACAGTAAAAATATAGACAAAAATAAAAATAAAAATAAAAATATAGGTTAAAAAAAAAGTAGAAGAAAAATAAAAAAAATCCTCCAAATAAATAAAATAGGCCCCAAGAAAAAAACAGGCCTAAAATATATAAAACAAATACAAAACAGCAATTAATTAAACTACATTGTCATCATTAATCAAAAAAGAAAAAGTAATATATCTTTAAAATGTTTATTAATTTGTATGCAGGAAGTTTTTACTATTTGTTTGTTATTTATATTCAATGACAATATATTGTTCGTAAAAGCCATAAATATACCAATTCGTCGTCTAGTGACTTCCTTCTTGCATGCGGGAGAAGAGGAAAATGAAGGGGTAGAAAGGAGGGAATTAAGATAGGAGAAGACTTTAAGAAATAGATGGGTGCTAGGTGAGGGGTGAGGGGTGGTGTGGATGAGGAGAGGGATGGACTACTGACTTCTCTTTTACATGCGGGAGAAGAGAAATATGAAGGGGTAGATAGGAGGGAGTTAAGATAGGTGAAGACTTTAAGAAATAAAATTTGTGAAGAGTGAGAGGCGAGGGGCGAGGGGCGAGGGGCGAGGGGCGAGGGGCGAGGGGCGAGGGGCGAGGGGCGAGGGGCGAGGGGCGAGGGGCGAGGGGCGAGGGGCGAGGGGCGAGGGGCGAGGGGCGAAGGGCGAGGGGTGAGGGATGGGTGGGAGAGGGATGAACTACTGACTTCTCTCTTACATGCGGGAGGAGATAAATATGAAAGAGTGGAAAGGTTGGAGTCAAGATGTGGGAGGACTTGAAGAAGTAAGATTAGTGAGGGGTAAGGGTTGAGGGATGGGGTGGACTACTGACTTCTCTCTTACATGCGATAGAAGAGAAATTTGAAAAGGTAGAAAGGAGGGAGTTCAATATGGGGAAATACTTGAAGAAATAAAATGGTGAAGGGTGATCGTGGGGTGAGGGAGAGGTGAGGGGAGAAGTGAGGGGAGAGTCTGTAATAATACTGCAGGAAAGCTTTATTCCCTGGCTTTAATTTCTAACTTTTGTTCCCAATAAATTTATGGTAAATGATTTTTTTCCTTCCCCAGCGGCTATTCATTTATATATATATATATATATATATATATATATATATATATATATATATATATATATATATATATATATATATATATATATATATATATATATATATATATATATATAATATATATATATATATATATAATATATATAATAATATATATATATATATATATATATATATATATATATATATATATATATATATATATATATATATATATATATATATATATATATATATATATATATATATATATATATATATATATATAGGATGATTCACATCGGTGTTTACAAACTTCGACAAATGGATGAGACATCATTACAATTGTTTGCGTGATATTGAGGGGACAGATTGGGGAATGACACAAACACCATACATTAAAATTAAAAACGTTCCAAGTTCCATAGGAGGGATGTCATGAATCCAGTGTTACGGAAATGGTAGGTGACGTCATCAAGGGTATATCTCTTATAACAATTGTCAGTGGAGCCATCTAAAGCAGTTGGTGTATGGGAATGAAATTAACGAGAGGCAACATTTATTGTAGAGAGTCTAGGAAGGCTCCAACACGTATTAGGGACACTATGGACCTCCGTCAGTTGCAGGCGAGGATGTTTCGCCGGTACGAGTTATGAATCCAGGAAAGGGTCTTAAATTAGGAACACCTGTGGTAATGGCATCCCCCAGACTACGTGTATGGTGTTTGTTTCCTTCCCAAATTTTCCCATCAATATCACATAATCGAGTGCTTACTGCTCTATATGTATTCGGTGGAAATTTATTGCGATGAGGTTACCTTCCATCTGTCTAAATTTGTAAACATCGATCCTTTTATATTAGTTGAGATTTGGTGGGGATATTTCAAAGGCTAAAGCCAGTTAGAGCGTACATGAGCGGTAATTACAAGTTATAAACTCAAAAAATGAATCTTTCAACATTATTATCAAACACACCTTAGAAATAGAACACAAAATGAATTGGAGTGATCTCAAAATGATTTTTTTTCCATCCAATAACAAATTACTCAAACAATTTATTGAATCTTTTTTCATAGCTACTACCAAAGATTTCAACGCTTCTGAATGTTTTTATCTCTACATACCAATACAATTCTTCAAATTAGAAATTTCTTTAACAAATCATTTCCATAATTTTTTTAAAGTTCTGATAATTGTACAGTCAAATTTTTTCAATCAACTTTTTACACTATTATGTCAGTTTTAAAGAGGGCTTAAGGTTATCAAGCCGAAACGAAACTCTGTTATCAAAAGTTTAACATCCCAAATTAATATGTTGTAATTTAAAAAAGGTGGTGCTTATAAACTTTATATATACGGAATATATAGCATATATATATATATATATATATATATATATATATATATATATATATATATATATATATATATATATATATATATATATATATATATATATACTTATGTATATAAAATAGTAAAGAAAATTAAATATGCAGATTCTAATTAAAATGGATTTTGAAATAAATTTTGAGAAAATTAATAGTAATTAAAATTTAAAATGGTTTTTAAAGTGAAATTGACGTAAAAAAATATAATCCATTCGGTTTTTATAGGAATAGTTGGTTTTTATAAAAGAAAATGAATATTTCATTTTATATATTTATTACTTTAAAATTTGGATATTATATAATCATATAGTTTAAAATAATATTTCAGTTGATATGTTTATTATACTTATATATTAAAAATATATATTTTTAATTTGTTCTTTTTTCCTGAACTGTATATTATTTGTATGTGTAAAAATTTAAATTAATTAATGAGGCAAAAATATGTTTCTTAAAGTACATCAATAATATTAGTAATTTTAATTTAATTTTTGAAACTATTTTCGAAGGATTATTGATTAATAAAAGCAAAAAATTTGAGAAATAAAAGGAAAATAAAGCGCTTCTCTTCTTTATTTCCAAGTAAAAATTGCGAACTTAAAAATAAAACTCTTAATTCTGAAATGAAATTTAAATTGAGGTAAAATTAAATTGAAATTGAGATAAAAATCAATAAAGCTGAAGTCAATTTATTTACCACCATCTGCTTCATAGATGATTGACCTCAATTGACCCAAAGGCATAGATTAAAGTTATGACTATACATA
>SEYY01020007.1:72500-80000 GCA_009176605.1 Armadillidium nasatum
TATTATTATTATTATTATTATTATTATTATTATTATTATTATTATTATTATTATTATTATTATTATTATTATTATTATTATTATTATTATTATTGTTGTTGTTGTTATTATCATCATTCATTATTATATTATTATTATTATTATTATTATTATTATTATTATTATTATTATTATTATTATTATTATTATTATTATTATTTTTTTTTTTTTTTTTTTTTTTTTTTTTTTTTTTTTAAGAGAAACATTTATTTTTTTTATTTTTTTAAAATTATTAATTAAAAATAAATAAATGATTATAAAACTATATTTATATTTATTAGCAATAATTAATAATTTATTCATAATTTAGTTATTATTCACTTGCAAAAATATTTATTTGGAAATATATATTATTATATTATTGTATCAAATATTTATTATTTTTTTTTTTTCTCATTTTTTTAAATTATTTAGTAAATTTACTATTAGATTTTTTATTTTTTCTATTTTTTTATTCATAAAACAATTACTTCTTGCTATTTCCCAAATAATTAATTTTAACCTTTTTTGTTATATTTTCCTTTATTATTTATTATCTTCCTTACTATCTTCACCGCTTCGTATTTTCCCTACCTGCTATCTTCACTAACTCTTCTCTTATCAGGTTGTTACTTTCCCTATTTGTTACCTTCTCTACTTGCTATCTTCAACTGACTCTTTTCCTAACAATTTGTTACTTTTCAAATTTGTTACTTTTTCTACTTGCTATCTTCACTGACTCTTTTTTTTAACCATTTTGTTACTTTCCTTATCTTGTTACTTGCTATCTTCACTGTCTCTTTTCTTACCAACTTGTTACTTTCCTAATTGTGACCTTCTCTACCTGCAATCTTCAGTCTCTTTTCTTACCAGCTTATTTCATTTCCCTATTCGTTACATTCTCAACATTTTTATTTACATTACATTTTATCTTCTCTACTTATTATCTTTTTGTGTGCTTAATTATCTTACCTATTTAATATTTTCCCATTATTTGTTATCATCTTTCTCGTTATCTTTCCCGCCCCTTATATTTTCTCCTTGTTATCTTCCCTGAATTTTTTATTCCTTATTATTTGCTATATTCCCTGTTTGTTATCTTCATTCCTTGTTATGTTCCCTCCTTGTTATCTTCCCTGCTTGTTATCTTCCTTTTCTGTTATGTTCCCTTTTGAAGGGGAGTTTACCGATTTTACGATAACATGAAAAGAATATGCGTTTAAAACTTTTATAAAAATGTTGCAGAATCAATTTCCAAAATATTTAAATTAGTTAAACTCTTTAAAATTAATATATAAACCCATGAAGTGAGCCAATCACTGAGAAATTTGTTTGCGTTTTATAAGTTATTGGATGGGAAATAATATTGAAGGAAAATTTACCTATTTTTAAAACATTATACCAAAAATTTGAAAATAAATTATTCTGTATGTGAAGTCTTATTTACTTACTATTTTAAGTGGTTGCGGGCGTGAGAGCGAACGTGTGCGTGTGCGTGTGCGTGTGCGTGTGCGTGTGAGTGTGAGTGTGAGTGTACGTGTGCGTGTGCGTGTGCGTGTACGTGTGAGTGTACGTGTGCGTGTGCGTGTGCGTATGCGTGTGCGCGTGCGTGCGTTTATGTATAACCATACCCTTAGAGAGTTTACGATAATATCGACATAATTTTTCTTAAATATTTAATTAGTTGAAATTAAATACGGGAAATATTTCTTTATAAAAAACTATTTATATAATTAAAAATAAACATAAATGTATTAATAAAAGTCTAATGAAGCAAACAAGAGTTGTTTTGTACAAGGAAAAAAAAAAAAACATTAAAATTTTACTATAAAAAAGTAATATCGATACAACGACTTTGACGGCCGATATTTTCAACTGTTTCACATTGAAAAGTTTTTCATTATTTTTGTTATATATATATATATATATATATATATATATATATATATATATATATATATATATATATATATATATATATATATATATATATATATATATATATATAATATATATATATATATATATATATATATATATATATATATATATATATATATATATATATATATATATATATATATATATATATATATATATATATATATATATATATATATATATATATATATATATATATATATATATATATATATATATATATATATATATATATATATATATATATATATATATATATATATATATATATATATATATATATATATATATATATATATATATATATATATATATATATATATATATATATATATATATATATATATATATATATATATATATATATATATATATATATATATATATATATATATATATATGTATATATATATATATATATATATATATATATATATATATATATATATATAAATATCTATATATATATATATATATATATATATATATATATATATATATATATATATATATATATATATATATATATATACGTTACTTTGGGGTTTTAGAGTAGCTTATTAAGAAATTTAGGTGAATTTTGAATATTTAAGTTGAACATTATTAATATAGGTGCTAATTTTTCCTAATGAAATTGTTGGTTATTTCTGTCTAAATGGGATTATTGGTTATTTCTGTCTAAATGGGATTTCAGGTTAGTTCTGTCTAATTGGAATTGTTGGTTATTTCTTTCTCATTGGAATTATTTGTTATTTTTGTCCAAATGGGATTGCTGGTTATTTCTGTCTAATTGGAATTGTTGGTTATTTCTGTCCTGTCTAATTGGAATTGTTGGTTATTTCTGTCTAATTGGAATTGTTGGTTATTTCTGCCTTATTGGAATTGTTGGTTATTTCTGACTAATTGGAATTGTTGGTTATTTCTGCCTTATTGGAATTGTTGGCTATATCTGTCTAATTGGAATTGTTGGTTATTTTTGTCTAACTGGAATTGTTGGTATTTCTGTGTAATTGAAACTGTTGTCTATTTCTGTCAAATTGAAATTGTTGGTTATTTCTGTATATCATCATATCTGATCAAAGTCAGCTAGTATACTGTACATAAAGATGCAGCTTTTTGTTTTTATATAAAAAAAATTAATAGGCAGAAAATTGTTAACATTATACATGTTATAGTATTATCAAAATCCATAACTGTTTTAATTAGAATTAATCTTCACATCATTAATTGAAATATATATATATATGTAAGATTTAAAATATATATATATATATATATATATATATATATATATATATATATATATATATATATATATATATATATATATATATATATATATATATATATATATATATATATATATATATATATATATATATATATATATATATATATATATATATATATATATATATATATATATATATATATATATATATATATATATATATATATATATATATATATATATATATATATATATATATATATATATATATATATATATATATATATATATATATATATATATATATATATATATATATATATATAATATATATATAAAAAGTAATAATGAATAATCTGGAATGTAATATTCCATATATGAATTCTAGAAATGTTTTAGTGAATGTTTTTTATAAATTTTATTTTAATGAAATTTAAGGTTGATGTGTTTTACTTTGTTGAATACTATTAGTAATGACGTCAGAGGAAGCAAGTTGAATAGAAAGGCTCTTTAAAATTTAAAGGGACACAAAAAGTTAATGGAAGCTCTTTAAAATTTAAAGGGACACAAAAAGTTTAATTGAATAGCTCTTTAAAATTTAACGGGACACAAAAATTTAATAGAATCACTTTAAAATTTAAAAGGAAACAAAAAGTTAAATAGAATAGCTCTTTAAAATTAAAAGTACAGAAAAGGTTAAATTTGAATACTCTTTAAAATATAAAAGGACAGAAAAAGTTAAATAGAATAGCTCTTTAAAATTTAAAAGTACAGAAAAAATTAAATAGAATATCTCTTTAAAATTTAAAAGGACACAAAAAGTTAAATAGAATAGCTGCTTAAAATTTAAAAGGACAGAATAAGTTAAATAGAAAGGTCTTTAAAATTTAAAAGGTCGAAAAAGTCAAATAGAATAGCTCTTTAAAATTTAAAATTCCTTTTAAAATCTTGGGGCAATTAGACAAGAAATAAATGACAGCATTTTAAATTTACTAAAACATTACTTTGTTCTCAATTAATATTTACCAAATATTTTCAAAATTTATTTAAAAAAAAAAAAACATTGAGTTTCTTTGGGAAAGTTCACATATCCCGGGCATAGCCCTATTCAAGAAGAGGATCTTTTCCAGATAGTATATACCGCAATATTTTTCGAACCAGTGCCATCAAGCGCTTTAGTCATTCACTATATTGTTTGTGTCACGTATAGGTATACTATTCCTTATCATAGATGGGTGTTAATTAAAGAAAATTATTTAATATTATGATCGAAAAGAGGTGAGGATAACGTTAATAATAATCGAAAGAGGGCGGAAGACAGACATAATAATAATAATATCGATTCCTGTTAATTAATATTACCTTACAACCATGATCGAAAAAAGGCTGGGGACAAACAAAATCAAAATAATAATCGAAATGGACCCGGAGATGAACAAACTCATAATAATGATCGAGACGGTTGGAGGACAGACAAAGTCATAATAATGAACGAAATGGGAAGAGAGGAAGACAAAGTCATAATGAAGATCGATAGGGTGTGTGGGACAGACAAAATCATAATAATGAACGAGAGTGAAAGAGGGATAGATTTAGTCATAATAATGATCGATAGGGGGTGGGGGACAGACAAAATCATAATAATGAACGAAAAGAGGATAGAGAGAGAAAAACAAAATCATAATAATATTCAAAAGGAGGCAGAATACACATAAAACATTCAATGGAATACGTATAGAATTGCCCACTTGACATGACATTTTCTTGACATAAAGTAGCATGATGTGACATGATATATTTAATGATATTTATTGAACTTTGTGGAAATAATTGACCTTACGTTAGGTAATTGACCTTACGTTGGATAATTGACCTTACGTTAGGTAATTGACCTTACGGTAGATAATTGACCTTACGTTAGATAATAATTGACCTTTCTGACTAGTTTGTTGAAAGTTCCCAAATGTTTTAATCCCTTATAAGATAGATACTCCTTAAGGACATGAAGGATCAACAAACCTGAAAAGAAGATATATATATATATATATATATATATATATATATATATATATATATATATATATATATATATATATATATATATATATATATATATATATATATATATATATATATATATATATATATATATATATATATATATATATATATATATATATATATATATATATATATATATATATATATATATATATATATATATATATATATATATATATATATATATATATATATATATATATATATATATATATATATATATATATATATATATATATATATATATATATATATATATATATATATATATATATATATATATATATATATATATATATATATATATATATATATATATATATATATATATATATATATATATTTAATGAATTATTAGTTTTTATATTAATTTATTACTTTATTACAATTAACTATTTTAATATTTTTCGAGTTTTACAAAATTTCTATAAACATTATAAACAAAAATAGAATTAAGAATAGAATAGAATATTGCTATAATTTTTCTTTAAATTAAAATTTAAATTAAAATTTATATTTGAACGCTAAATTAAAGAAAATATTTAACGTAAATTGGGTTTATTAACTTTTTTTTTTTAATCAAAATTGTCTATTTTAAATAATTTTATGTTAAATGAAGTAAAAAATTTATATTCCAACTCACTAAATTTTTTATGAATCTTTATGAAACTATTGACAGCTGTTTGACTAAATTACAAAAATTGTCCCAACGAATCGTTGGGACAAGTGACAAAAATATCATAGTAAAATTTTCAATAGAGTAAAGACATGTTAATCATAAGAAAGTCGCTTCACCGATTTATTTTCTAATAAGAAAATAACTGAAAAAAATTTGTTGTGACATTTTGGCTACTTGTCCCAACGAATAGTTGGGACAATTTTAGCAGTGATATCAATATTTTAGTCAAAAGATAGCATCCCATGTTGTAGATACGCTTGAACCTTATTTTCAAAGTTCTTCTATTTCTTTGCTTCAGAACTATGAAGGAAAGCCTATTTGTAGTCTGATACGGTACCAATGAGAAGATTGAAAGAAAGAAACATTCCACAAAAATAAATTGAAAAAAAATTAGAAAAAATAGGAACTGAAGTGTAAACTAAAATCTCTTTAATTCAGGTTTTAAAATATTGTTTTAAATTTTTAAATTTTTATTTGAAATTTCAAAATCTTTGAAAAAAATTAGAATATTTAACAAAAGTGGCCATATTAAAGAAAATATTTAATGTAAATTGTGTTTATTAACTTTATTTTACAAAATTTTTGGTCTAATTAAATAATTTTATTTTATCATTTAAATATTTTGTAAATATAAAAAGGAATAACTATTTTTCAACAATTTTTATGCCCATTTAATTAATATAACTTTATATTAGCATTTAATTGTTTTTTTTTTTTTAAATACCAATAAAAAAACTTTTATTGACTTTTCAACAATTTTTGTCCATTTAATTTAAAAAAAAATTTTCATTAATATTTTTAAATACCAAGGAAAAATTTTTTTTTTTATTTTTTTTTATTTTTTTTTTTAACAATTTTGTCTATTTATTGCAAATAAATTCAGGATTAAATTTACGAAGTTGGAATTTTATTTTAATACAAGCATTAAAAAAATAATATAATATAAATATATATATATATATATATATATATATATATATATATATATATATATATATATATATATATATATATATATATATATATATATATATATATATATATATATATATATATATATATATTATATATATATATATATATATATATATATATATATATATATATATATATATATATATATATATAATATATATATATATATATATATATATATATATATATATATATATATATATATATATATATAATATATATATATATATATATATATATATATATATATATATATATATATATATATATATATATATATATATATATATATATATATATATATATATATATATATATATATATATATATATATATATATATATACATATAAAGGTTTGTCGAAACTGAGGAAGCTGACAAATATATTTTAGAAAATGTATCCAAAACAATCACCGTTGGCAAGGAAAAATTCAAGTTTAGTCAATGAAAAAATTTAAACATGTCAATTTTGACAATTTTTGACAAAGAAAACTTGTCAAGTTCAGCTTCACGTATTCTGCATTTGACGATGCAAATATTACTCCCCAAAAAACTTGTCCAAAAACAGCCAAATGATTGTACAATCGATGAGATA
>SEYY01020007.1:87500-90000 GCA_009176605.1 Armadillidium nasatum
TAATATTAATAATGAAATAAATAATAATAATAAAAATAATATAGAATGATAACATTAATAGTAATATAAATAATGATAATAGAAATAATAATAATGATCATAAGAAATAAAAATAATAGTAGAAATAATAAAAATATTAATTGTAATTGTGAATAATAAAAATAGTAATAATGTAAATAATAAAAATATAAATAATATTATTGAAATAATAACAAGAAAAATAATAGGCAATATAATAATGATGTTAATTATCAGAATTGCAATATTAATGACAAAGTGAATAACAATAATAATCATTGTAATATTAGCAATAATAATAATGTCAACATTAATAATGACATTACTCTTATAATTATAATAATTTTAATAATAATAATAATAAACATATTAATAATAATAATAATGCCAATATTTATAATAATGAAAATGTCAGAATTAATGATGATAATAAAATAATTATAAAAATAATAATAATAATAATAATAATAATAATAATAATAATAATAATAATAATAATAATAATAATAATAATAATAATATAATAATAATAGTGATAATAGTAATAATAATAATAATAATAATAATAATAATAATAATAATAATAATAACAATAACAATAAAAATAATAATAATATAATAATAAAAAAATGATAATTTTCAAAACATTTCAATAATTTTATGATTATTATTATTATTATTATTATTATTATTATTATTATTATTATTATTATTATTATTATAATAATAATAATTATTATTATTATTATTATTATTATTATTATTATTATTAATTTTAGTTTATTATGCATCTAATATTATTGTCATTATTATTATTATTATTATTATTATTATTATTATTATTATTATTATTATTATTATTATTATTTATAATTTTTATTTTTCCTTCTACTTTTGAATATTAATTTATTTATTTACTAATTATTATTATTATTATTATTATTATTATTATTATTATTATTATTATTATTGTTATTATTATTATTAATATTATTATTATTACCTCAAATATAGTACAAATTTAATAAATAGAAAAACAAAATTTACCCATCAACTTTCCATCAACTTTCGATCAATTTTCCATCAACTTTCCATCAACTTTCCATAAACTTTTGCCTATAAACAGGGTGTAAACAAATATTTTCATAACGATTAAAAATTATCTTTGATAACGCTTGCGCATCTTTTAGGAACACCCTGTTTTGATTGTCTTTCTTAAGGAATATATATTTTTTCACTGGAATATATATATATATATATATATATATATATATATATATATATATATATATATATATATATATATATATATATATATATATATATATATATATATATATATATATATATATATATATATATATATATATATATATATATATATATAATATATATATATATATATATATATATATATATATATATATATATATATATATATATATATATATATATATATTATATATATTTATATATACAGTATATCCCAGATAGTTCTTACCAATTCTTAAACACTTGTGATATGCGTCGGAACTACTTCTCCTTTTATTTACACCATTTACCCTCTTATCAGTAAACCTGATCACAATCTTTTAGCTTTAAGAATAACACTTTCTCTCCAGCAGCTCCACTCTGTCCTAAACATACTTTCTAGCACTTTAATCGGGCTAATTGGTTGACATTGAGTCTCTTCTAAGCCACTTATTCTTGGAATGAATACTTCTTCAATGCTAATGATATTTCGGGGTCAACTGGAAAAGTGTGAGCCGTGATAGCAGATTGGATTAGCAGTTTCATTCCCTTTTCAACTAAATCTTTCTCTCCCTAAAATCCATTATTCGATGGTGTCTGTTCTCGTGGCATTCGGTGGAGAGACAGGGAGTTTAAGGCGTGGTAAAACTCTCTTTCTCCTATTGCTCTTACTAATTTTCATTCTGCTTGGAATTATTGCAGGGATATTATTCGACAGGCCAAACATACCTTCACAAAGAGGTAGTGCGCTGTCCTTCGATGTTTTACTGACAAAAATTTTTTTGCCAAAAATATCTCCCACAACTTTTGCAAATCCTCCTTTCCTCCTCTTCTTTGTTTGATGGATCTTTAGCTAACACTCTTGCCTCCTGTTTTTTAATCTAATTCCTCCCTAGACGATTCTGGCATCTTTCCCCCTATTTCTTCTTTTATTGGGTGTCCCATGTCTTTACCTGTATGGTATAAAATATGGGATATTAAAATTTATTAACGTTAGAAAGGTAAGTGTTCCGGATGGCACTCCTCTCCGTGTTTTGAGGGAGTGTGCTTTGGATTTGGTGGTTGTTCTTGTTCTACACTACTCTCTATGCTCTAATACTAATTCTTTTCCTCAGTGATGGAAGCGCACATACGCTCAACCAATTCCGAAGGAAGGTAACTGTTCTGAACCTTCAAATCTATTATCTTATAGCTCTCACTTATATTCTATCTAAAGTCTTTGAAACTATTC
>SEYY01020007.1:97500-117809 GCA_009176605.1 Armadillidium nasatum
TTAAATATAAAAGAAATGTTAAGAAAAATATAAAAGCATATAAACGAGGGATGAAAAAATAGACAAGACAAAAAGAGAATAGAAAACAGAATGAAAGACAGATCAAGCAATTAGAAGTGAGAGCGAGGAATTTTGGGTATTAAGAATAGGATTGTTGGTTTTTATGTATAAAGATTCCAAAATTTTTAAATCTTCGTCATTTGAAGCATTTTGGAGGATAGAAAAGTTCTGGAGAGATATAGGATGTTTGGTGAGATTAGAGTGATCTCTGATAGCTGAATATTCTGGATGGGAAATAGGAAGATTAGTACGATAGGAGATACCCATGTGTTTGAAGGCTCGCATCTTCAGTTGTAGACTAGTTTGACCCACATAGTCGACATTACAGTCGGCATATTTGTATTTATAAACGATGCAAGACCGCAAGCACATGTGAATACTTTCTTTAATCATAAAATAACTTCCGATTGAGTTGTTGTTTATAAAGGACAAAGAAAGTTACATTGCGGAAAATTTTTGTGTAAAATATTACTAATTTGGAATTGAAGATCAATCGAAAGAGGCCCTATATAAGGAAGTCTGGCATAGACAGGGCATTTAGGAACGTCGTAGGAAGTAAATTTAGGGTGGTAGATATCATTGAGGAAAGAGTTCACCAGTTTATAAAAAGGTTAGAAGGGAAAAGATTAAAACTAGAAAAATTATGAAGAAAGGATATTTCTACATGGAAAGAATTCCTGTTAGAACAAATGTGATATGCTCTATGTATGCGAGACCTAAGGCCTGCAATTTTGTGAGAAAGGGAGATAGAGCTAAAGAAATTAGTACCAAGCAAGGTATTAGTGGGTTTACGATGGATAGAAGTCGAGAATCCACAAGAAGAGTGGGAGATAGAAATATCAAGAAAAGGAAGCGAACCATTTGATTCACATTCAAAGGTGAAATATATATATATATATATATATATATATATATATATATATATATATATATATATATATATATATATATATATATATATATATATATATATATATATATATTATATATATAATATGAAAGTCATTTCAAAGTAGATTCTATAAATTATTAATGTATTCAATTAATTTAAAATTATCTTCTGTAAATTTTTAAAGGTTTTTATATTTTAAATTTTAAACATGGGTTTTAATTTGCTTATGTTTTATAAAAGAAAAGTACGTTCTACTCTTTGCATAATAAATATCATTGAAATTATTTTTTTTCAATTTAAATATTTTATTTCAAATATTTTGAATATTTTATTTTAAATATTTTAAATATTTTATTTTAGCATGATAAAAAAATATAATGTCCTATAAATTTTTTAAATATTGTCAAAATTTTCGTTTATTATATATATATATATATATATATATATATATATATATATATATATATATAATATATATATATATATATATATATATATATATATATATATATATATATATATATATATATATATATATATATATATATATATATATATATATACCTCTGGAAAGCAAAGGTCAAAGGGCTACAATTTTCCACTGGAGATGGGGCAATACCCGAACGTAAAACGCCGAAATGTCCTGATACACTGAGCCTGAAAATGTGCAAGTCAAAGGAAGCTGAGAAAACGAATAAATGGAGCGTGTTCCAGACTTTACCAGTAGAGTACCTGTAAGATTGAGCATAGCGGTTAAGTCTGGGGTCAGAGAGTTGGACAGAGGAAGGATGAGACTGTTTAGAAAGGAGTATCGCACTAGCACTTTTCAATTGAGGTATTAAGAGGTATTTTATCTTTTTTTTTTTTTAACTGAAATACCATTTGTCATAATTATTATTATTACTATTATTATTATTATTATTATTATTATTATTATTATTATTATTATTATTATTATTATTATTATTATTGTTATTCAAATTTAGGAAATATTTTTAATGAAAACCATCTGATGTAAAACGTCTAATTTTTTTCTTTAAATTTTTTAAACATATATTAAAAAGAAAAATAAATGACAATTTTATAAAAAAAAATAAAAAAAAAAGTAACTCCTTCAAAAGAAAACGAGATCCAAAGAGAAAGGGGGAGGGTCCCCTTTCTAGTTTACTTGGCATTCAAATGTAAAATTCCTCATTTTGAACAATTAACTTCCTCTCAGAAGTGAGAAAAAAAAAAAAAAAATTAATAGTATAATTGAATATTTAATTTAATTTAAAATTGTTCGAAATTAAAAACACGTAACTAAAATTAGGTATAATTAATCAGTCAAATTAACACTTTAGAATAATTTGATAATTGGAAATAAAATTTTATATTGTAAATACAAATTAACCTAAACTTAGTGAAAACTATTTTTAAATAAAAGGTAAGTAAATATATTTTGAAACTTTATTATTATTATTATTAGTAGTAGTAGTAGTTGTATTAGTAGTTGTAGTAGTAATAGCAGTACTAGAATAATTATTATTATTATTATTATTATTATTATTTATCAATTTCAATTATATATATATATATATATATATATATATATATATATATATATATATATATATATATATATATATATATATATATATATATATATATATATATATATATATATATATATATATATATATATATATATATATATATATATATATATATATATATATATATATATATATATATATATATATATATATATATATATATATATATATATATATATATATATATATATATATATATATATATATATATATATATATATATATATATATATATATATATATATATATATATATATATATATATATATATATATATATATATATATATATATATATATATATATATATATACATATATATATATATATATATATATATATATATATATATATATATATATATATATATATATATATATATATATATATATATATATATATATATATATATATATATATATATATATATATATATATATATATATATATATATATATATATATATATATATATATATATATATATATATATATATATATATATATATATATATATATATATATATATATATATATATATATATATATATATATATATATATATATATATATATATATATATATATATTATATAATATAATTTGTTCTTTATTCAGTTTAGTTTAAAAAATTTTAAAATTAATTTCTGATTTAATCTGTTGATTTAATTAACAAAAATTTAAAATAATTCATCTCTTGATTTTTAGTAAGTATTATGTTTGTTTTCTGTGCTTTTTATGCACTAATATTGTCCATTGATATTAGTTAAATTTTAAACATAAATGACTAGTCCAACTGGAAAATGCCGTACCCTTAATTTAATTAATTACCCTTAACTAAATCCTTAATTAATTAAGGTGAGAGGACTTGAAGTGAAATGCAGTAGAAGTAAGCCAGTTTCCTTTTTTTGTAGTACGTTTCCTTCCTTTTCCTAACCAGTAGATTGTGTTGGGAGACAAAATGCATTTATTAACGTATGTGTTCTGTCTTAAAAAGTTTACTTAGACAGAATTTGCAAACCATAAGTTAGACCATAAACTAATTTCATATTTTTTGCAAGTGCAAAGCTCAAAGACTGACATTTGAAAACGTTGTGTCACAAAACCCGATATTATGGATAGCTCTTGGAGAGCTTTAATGCCAGTTGGAAGAAGGTGTTACGTCTCTTGATAATGTAAAATCCCTTCTTCAGAGTTTAAAAGGGAAGGCCTGGAATTTTGGAAATCTAAAGGGCAAGGAAAACTGATCTAGAGAGCTCTTGTAGAAAGAGTTTTTTGGTCAATTGGAAGATGTTAATTCCATTGACAAGGTAAATAACCTTCCTGGGAGAAGAATAAGAAGAAAAAGAGAAAGAAGAAGAAGAAGAAGAAGAAGAAGAAGAAGAAGAAGAATATATATATATATATATATATATATATATATATATATATATATATATATATATATATATATATATATATATATATATATATATATATATATATATATATATATATATATCTAAAATCCTATATACTTATTGTATTACATTTTTACTCCTTTACCTAACTACCTGCCTATTACTAAAGACTTAAAAAGTCCTTAAGCTCCAAAACCTTCAGAATAGACAACACAAATGATACCAAATCAAAATAACAAAGGCAGATACATCCAAAATGCTCACCAGAATGATCTGTTCATATTTAAACAAAGACAGATTTTCAGAGATTCCCCAAAAAAAACGAAATGAAATGCTGGAACACACTTACACACACACACAGGCACACACACACACAGCACACACACACACACACACACACACACACACACACACACACACACACACACACACGAACGGAAAAAAAATATTCGTCGTCGAAGTTTACTGATCCGAACAAATGGTTAATGTATGCAAATTTGTTGAAGCAATCGGAGAGGTGCATTTACTGAAAGTATTCGAGATGAAGCGATGGGAGACGTGTGTCTTTTATTAGACTAACGCCTTCCAAGTGACGAAGAATTACAATGTCTTCTATAACATCAATATTCTTCTATATATATATATATATATATATATATATATATATATATATATATATATATATATATATATATATATATATATATATATATATATATATATATATATATATAGAGAGAGAGACAGAGACAGACAGGCAGACAGAAAGAGACAGACAGACAGACAGATAGACAGAGTGTGAGAGAGAGTGAGAGAGAGAGAAAGAGTGGAAGAGAGAAAGAAAGAGGGGGAAAGAAAGAAAGAAAGAAAGAGAGAGAGAGAGAGAGAGAGAGAGAGAGAGAGAGAGAGAGAGAGAGAGAGAGAGAGAGACAGACAGAGAGAGAGACAGAGCCAGAATGAGAGAGATTTCTCGAAAATAGTTTATGACAATTGCTAAAAAAAATTACTTGTATAAAATTTTATTGAAAAATTTTCTGAGAAAAATTCACCCACTCACACTCAAATCACATTTATTAGATACACAATTGTTACAGAACAAAATTTTTATTAAAAACTAAAATAACAGAAATTCATGTTTTTTTTTCTTTCTTCTTTCTTTCTTTTTAACGTGATTGATGAGTTTGTTTTTCATTTAAACGTGTGTCTATACGCGAATCCATATTATAACTACAGGAAAGAAAATTGTTTTTAACTTTAAATGTATAAGGAAATATTTATTAATTTAAATAGAGCGCAGTTAAATTATCTAAACTGTTTGAATTAACCCTTTATTCAAATATTATAATTTTTATAATTACCCTTATGCAAATGGGTCATTTACTTTTATTTTTTTTATTTTACTTTATTTTTTTTTTTATTTTCTTATTTCAAGTTTTGGGTTTTTTTTTCTCATTTTAAGTTGGGAAAACCTAGTCTTTCAGATATTAAATTTTAACAATGTTGAAATTTATATAAAAATATGTTTGACTGATTTTTAAATATAGTTAAAGTTGTGAAAACTTATAAAAAAACATATCTTACCATTTAATTTAAAGTTGAGAAAACGTATAAAAAAATACATGTGATGAACGTTTAAAATAAAGTTCTGAAAATTTAAACAAATACATATGACTGACTTTAAATACTGTTAAAGTTGTTAAAACATTAAAAAAATTAAATCTAAAAATTCTTAACAAAGAATAAAGTTCTTCAATAAAAAAAATTATTAGCTATTTGGTATTTATAGTTTATAATAATGTATGATAAAATGAAAAGACTTAATTTAAAATTACAGTGAATAATAATTTAGATTCTAGATGAAAGAGAAAAATTACTTAGAAAGAAGAAAATAAAATTACTCAAGAAAGAAAGCAATTTAAAAAGATAAAAAAAATTCAGTGCTCAAACTTTTAAAGATAAATAAGAAGTTATAATTTACTTTAAAAAAAAAAAAAAAATCTTGTAAATAAAATTGGAATAAATAAGTGGAAAAATTGCATGAGCTTGAAAAAGTAATTTGAAAGTAGTAATTAGGAAAAAGAACTACTTTCCTTTACTAAAGGTTTCAAATTAATGAAAAAAAATATATTTTTAATACTTTGAAAGTAGTGATTGGAGAAAAGAACTACTTTCCTTTATTTCAGTTTTGAAATTAATGAAAAATTTTCAATACCTTGAAAGTAGTTATTAGAGAAAAGAACTACTTTCCTTTACTTCAGGTTTGAAATTAATTAGAAAATCTATTTTTAATACTTTGAAAGTAGAGATTAGATAAAAGAACTACTTTCATTTACCTCAGGTTTGAAATTAATGAAAAAAATCTATTTTCAATACTTTGAAAGTATTTATTAGAGGAAAGAACTATTTTCCTTTCTTTCGGGTTTGAAATTAAAGGAAAAAATATTTTTAAAACTTTGAAAGTAGTTATTAGATTAAAGAACTACTTTCCTTTACTTCAGGTAAGAAATTAATGAAAAAAATTAATTTTCAAGCAAAATAAAATGTTGGACAATTTTTAACTTTTGTCAGTAAATTTCATTGTGTCTTAGCACATAATCTATTATTGTATTTTATAATAGAGATGAATCATACAAGAAAAGAAGTGACTACAAATGACGTAGTGAAGATTGTGTTATATTGTTTTTGTCAGGAAGTCCCTTACAATGATTGAGGTTTGTGAAATACCATTAACTTGGTACTAAAACCAGTCAGTGTTCATCAACAAATATAATCATCCATATAATCATCAATGTAATCATCAAATATAATCATCAATCAGAATTACCACGTGGAAGAAACATTTTTTTAACAATTCTTCAAATATTTGAAGAATTGAATCAACAAATAGTTTATATTTCTAAAAACTTTGTATTCGTTTTTCGTCAAGGGTGAGGATGACGATTTCCTCTGTGAACTATTGCTTGGTTTCAGGGTCATAATAGTATACCTACGATTAATAGTCAGCTACGACACTGAACAAAACATTAGGGTAACTGGGGTAATTTCGAACTGTTTCTCGATGCCTTCGTTGATCAGTTTTCAGGGGACAAGAAGCAAACTTTGTTACAATTCGTCTCATGCTCGCTTCACCGATTCACTAGAACGAGCTGTTATTGAAGCCCTATACGACAGTCCAGTGAGGCTACAAAACAAGGAGAACGATCTCTTTCTTTTGTCTTCAAGACTTCTCGTGCTTGCAAGACCAATTCTGGAATTATAAATTCTGAAATGCTGAATAACGACAGAGTGCTTGTCATCTTTGAAACTTTTAAGCTATACAAACGTTATATATATATATATATATATATATATATATATATATATATATATATATATATATATATATATATATATATATATATATATATATATATATATATATATATATATATATATATATATATATATATATATATATATATATATATATATATATATATATATATATATATATATATATATATATATATATATATATATATACATACATACAGTGGCGGCTCGTCATTATGGGCTCCGGGGCTGCAGCCCCTCCAAATTAAAAATACCAGGCGTAGGATGTTGATATAAATATGAAATTTTTTGTCAGAGAAAAGTGATTTAAATTCATTTTTTTTAACAACTTAATACATAAAAAGTATAAATCATTAAAGAAAATAAGAAGTAAATGCATTTGGCAACTTCAAATTTTTGGGTACGATATTATTTTTCAAGCATTGCCATTATTTAAAAAATGGGCTGTAAAATTTCAAGCCCTAATAAGACATATATAGCAACCACGGTAATATGTAGCAACTTACGACAGTTGTTTAATGTCTCATCTCGACGGAGGGTGTTTTTTTAATTGTGGAAGAAAAATTACAAGTTTTATGTTTTTTTTTTTTTTTTCTTGTTCGATATATATATATATAATATATATATATATATATATATATATATATAATATATATATATATATATATATAATATATATATATAATATATATACATTATGCCAGATGCACTTCTACATACTTAAATAAATATTACAAAAACTATTTAAAAGTACATTAAAAAGGCTAACATTTTTGTAATCCTTGCAGAATTTTAAGTAAGAATAATTGGGAATAAAAAAAATCTTAAAATAATTTTAATACGTACGTAATAATTGTTTTTTTTTATGTTGAAAGACGTACGTTTGGCAGATCTGTTTTTGTGAGATAAATTTTTCCAATTTTGAAGGAAGATAAATTTAGCGATTGAGTAAGAATAGTGTAAAAAAATGTGAAATTTATATAATTTGGTGTAATATGACAGTATGCTTTTAAAACATTATTTATATGAAAGCAATTACAACTCCGATGACAACGTCTGAAGCAGAGAGATGTTTCTCGACTTTGAATAGAATAAAAACTATTAAATGTAGTACCATGTATTAGCGATGTTTTCAATAGAGAGCGAAATGGTTTAAAATACCAGATTTCAATGAAAAAGTAATCTTATTTTTAAATAAATAATATCAGCAAGCTTTCCAAGAACTAATCTTTTTCTAAATAATAATAATAATAATAATAATAATAATAATAATAATAATAATAATAATAATAATAGGCCTAAATGAAATGAAAGCTAAATAATAATAATACGAATGTCAAAACATTTGCATTGATATATAGATGCTTCCAGTATATCGATATTTCCAGAATAAGTAAGGTACGTTTGAAATTTTATATATATATATATATATATATATATATATATATATATATATATATATATATATATATAAAAATATTTATATATATATACATATATATATATATATATATATATATATATATATATATATATATATATATATATATATATATATATATATATATATATATATATATATATATAACTTGCAGCCCCTCCTTGCCAAGTTTACACGAGCCGCCACTGCATACATATATATATATATACATAACGCCTTGTTGATTTCTTGATGGTGGAGAAAAACACTTGGATGTTTCACAATTTTATTAGGCGTTATAAACTTAAGTTTTTGAATTTATTAATTACGAATGATATGGAGAGCAAAGATAGTATGCGGCTTGTTGTTGACACAGTCAAGGGAGCAGAGAGCAAGGCAAGGGGAAAGAGTCTTCCGTTTGGCTTGCTCGTCTCGATCAACTGCTAGAAACCGCCGGATTGTTTATTATGCGATATTTAAGAATTTAAGATATTTGGTTATGCCAAAGTTTAGCTTGTCCAAGTCGCCACACCACTACCCCCGCCCTAGACCGGAGGTACTTAAAGCTAACTAAAACTAAAGGCGGGACTCAATGGCGAGGAGAGTGCGGATACAGAGAGGGGAGGCCGGGGAAGCAGTCCAGCGGCTCGACGAACAAAACACTGCCACAAACAAATAAAATAAAAAAAAAGAACATTTTATATTACAGAAAAAAAATATATATAAGGCAATGAATTATCATAATTATTATTATTTGTTGCACAAAAAATAATCATTATTAATTATAATCACAATATTAAGAGTATTATTCACACTATTAAAATATAAGACACTGTAGGCTGAAGGTTGCGAAGTCGGCTGTAAAGTTTTAAACATATTGCTTGAGCGTGGAACAGCGCGGATGCACGATGGAACGACCCTAGAGATGCCGAAGCCGAAAACGATGGAAAGACTGCAGACGCATCAGTTTCAATTGTCGTCGGTGAATTCTGAAAGCCATCTTGAAATGAAGCCGCCTGTGTCTCTTGAAATGAAACGATGGTGTAGATTCTTGCAAGCGGTAAAGACCTCTCCAAAATAAATGATGTGTAATAAGGAGGCAAGATGGCGACAAACGTACCGGCTTTTGAGGTAGAAGGCTGGGTAAAATAATCACTAAAGACTCCAAGTTCACCAATTATAACGCCTTGGTTGATTTCTTGATGGTGGAGAAAAACACTTGGATGTTTCACAATTTTATTAGGCGTTATAAACTTAAGTTTCTGAATTTATTAATTACGAATGATATGGAGAGCAAAGATAGTATGCGGCTTGTTGTTGACACAGTCAAGGGAGCAGAGAACAAGGCAAGGGGAAAGAGTCTTCCGTTTGGCTTGCTCGTCTCGATCAACTGCTAGAAACCGCCGGATTGTTTATTATGTGATATTTAAGAATTTAAGATATTTGGTTATGCCAGAGTTTAGCTTGTCCAAGTCGCCACATATATATATATATACATACATACATACATACATATATATATATATATATATATATATATATTATATATATATATATATATATATATATATATATATATATATATATATATATATATATATATATATATATATATATATATATATATATATATATATATATATATATATATATATATATATATATATATATATATATATATATATATATATATATATATATATATATATATATATATATATATATATATATATATATATATATATATATATATATATATATATATATATATATATATATATATATATAATATATATATATATATATATATATATATATATATATATATATATATATATATATATATATATATATATATATAATATATTAAGTAATTATATTATATACTAAATAAATAAAGAAATTGTATATTTAATATTAATAATTAAAATTTAATTAATAAATTAAATAAATAAATATATAAATAAAATAAATAATTTAAATAATTAAATAAAAATAAAAAAATAAAGTTAATAAATAAGTAAATTAATTGATAAATAAAATTAATAAATAAAGTAAATAAATCAATTTATAAAATATATAAAATAGATAAATAAATAAAGTTAATAAATAAAGTAAATAAATAAATAAAGGAAATAAATAAATAAATAAAATAAACTAATAAATTAAATAAATAAATAAATAAATAAATAAATAAAAATAAATATAATAAAATAAAAAAATAATAAATAATAATAAATAAATGAATAAAGTAAAGAAAGAAATAAAGTAAACAAGTAAT
Source organism: Armadillidium nasatum (assembly GCA_009176605.1). Classification (NCBI taxonomy): domain Eukaryota; kingdom Metazoa; phylum Arthropoda; class Malacostraca; order Isopoda; family Armadillidiidae; genus Armadillidium; species Armadillidium nasatum. Next base: position 108,479 of record SEYY01020007.1, read on the forward strand.
GCAAATAAAGTATAGAAACATTTTTAAAATAATTTAAAATCTTCAATACAAACTTAGATACATTCGTTTATCTATTCAAATATTTTCTTATTATTTTGACTATTTAATCCTTATCTTTTTATCTATTTCCATAACTTTTTTAATATCTCCTTATCTTTTAAATAATCTTTTAAACTATCTCCCATCTCTTTAGCTATCTTCTTATCTTTTTTTTAAATATCTCCTTATCTTTTAAATAATCTTATCTTTTCAAATATCTTCTTATGTTCAAAATTATCTCCATATCTTTTCTGTTGTTCAACTACCACTTACCTTTTCTACTATTCCTTTATCTTTTCTACTATCTCCTTATCTATTAAGGTACCTATTTATCTTTTCGACTGTCCCTTATCTTTTCATCTGTCATCCTATCTTTCCCGACTGTCTCCTTTTATATCTTTCCTTCTATACCCTTTTGTTTACCACCAATTCCTTTATCTTTCCAACAATCCTTATCTTTACGACTGTTCCTTATCTCTTTCACTGTTCCTTATCTTTTGAACTATCTCCTTATCTTTTCGAGTATCTCCTTATCGTTTCGATGATCTTCTTACTTCTATATTTGCATCACTTCAAACGAACTACACCTTTTTCAATCCTTAATTTAAATTTCAAAGTATGTTTTATCCTTCTAAAGATTCATCAGTTAAGCTCATTTTTAAAATGTTTCCTTGATACGATTCTTTGTATTTCTGCGCCAGTGCTTTAATTGCTTCATTATTCATGTGAATTTACGGAAATACCTTTTCTTTTTTTTAACAAAAAAGTAGCGGAAAGTCAATGAAAAAACGCCCAAATCTTGCGCCAAAGAATTTTCAGTCTATACTTGAATTCCCAAAAAGCGTAAATCGATTTTTCACTTCGTTTAACACTTTAAAAAGATCCTTTTACCCTTTCTCCTTCAGAGTGAGGAAGGATTTGTGTAAAGAGGTGATTGAGTATCCCGGTACGTAGATTATACTCGTAAAAATGTTAAATTGTCTACAGAGTTTGGTAAATCATAGGATAAATAAGAACACCTCTTTTAGGGATAAAAATATTGATAGAAAACGAAAAGTAAATTACTAAATACGAAAAGAATAAAGAATACAATAATGATAAATATTATAATAATAATAATAATTATAATAATAATAATAACAATAAAAATAATAACAATTAATATTACAATAACTATAATAATAATATTTATGATAATCAATAATAATAGTAATAATAAAAATAATAACAATAATAATAATCATGAAAATAAAAAAAAATTTATGAAAAGCAATAATAATAATAATAATAATAATAATAATAATAATAATAATAATAATAATAATAATAATAATAGTCAATAATTATATTAATAATAATAACAATAAATATAGCAATAACGATAGTAATAGTAATAATAATAATAATAATAATAATAATAATAATAATAATAATAATAATAATAATAATAATAATAACAGTTTTTAATATAGTAAGCGTCAACTATTTTTAGTTTCTGCGCCTCACAAGAGGAGTAAAGAATTTTAAATGATTTTGACATATCACATATAGTTGCTTTCCATGCTCAGTATAGAATGTGACCGAAAATTTTACTGGGCTTAGCGGCTAATAGATTAACAGATAGTTCATACCAACATCGTTTTAATCTATTAAAATAATAATAATAATAGTAATAATAATAATAATAATAATAATAATAATAATAATAATAATAATAATAATAATAATAATAATAATAATAATAATAACAATAATAATAATAATAATAATAATAATAATAATAATAATAATAATAATAATAATAATAATAATAATAACAATAATAATAATAATAATAATAATAATAATAATAATAATAATAATAATAATAATAATAATAATAATAATAATAATAATAATAATAATAATAATAATAATAATAATAATAATAAATTCTTCCGCACATTAGAGGTAGAACGGAATGAAACTGTAAAATATCAGCCCCAATTTGTGTTGATGAAGAAAAAGTATCAAATTCCCATCTCGATGATTAAAGAGCATTGAGGAATATAAACATAAAAAAAAAAAAAAAAAAAAAAAAAAATTCTGACTCCGATCCATGGCATTCGTTTACAATGAGTTTAAAAAGGATAATGAATCAATTAAGTTTACAAATAAATTTAAATTGAAACGCGAGCTCTTTCAAAGGGTTTGGGGAGAGAGGGGTTGGGAGTTAGGATGTTGGGGGATTGAGTATTATGTAGGGAATTGGGAGTAAAGAGATGGGGTTAGGGTGAAATAGAGGGGACTGAGCTTATAATGAGATACTTTGGGATGGACACATGAGTTTTTAAACTTGTAAATAAATATAAAGGTTGATAGGAAATAAGGATAGAAGTTGGAATATGTTGTAGAATGCAGAGAGTAGGTAATTTAGAATATATAATAATGAATAGAGAATTGAGAAGTTTGACGTATGTATGTAGTAGGGAGTAGGGAGTAGGGAGTAGGGAGTAGGGAGTAGGGAGTAGGGAGTAGGGAGTAGGGAGTAAGGAGTTGGGAGTAAGTATTTAGGAATACACAGGAAAATGTTTGACGTATTTTGAAAGAAGTAGGGAATTAGAAGAATGTAGTAGGGACTTGGAAGAATGAAGTATGTAGTAGGGAGTAGGGAGTAGGGAGGTGGAAGTACGGAGTACAGAGTAGGGAATTCAGAGTACGTAGTAGGGAGTAGGAATTGTCAATACATGAATTTGATAGAGATAGACCGATTATTCAGTTAATAATCGATATTTTTTGTAAAGTTTCTTTTTTTCGGTTAATCGGTAATGGAAATAGCTCAGTTAATCTATATAAAATAAAATAAAATTGCAAATTTTTTATTGATAATTCATTTTAATTTATTTTAATATAGTTTAATTAATAAAATTACTTTTCAGGAAAGTAACACAATTACATAGATTCAAATACTACTACTACAAATAATAATAATAATGATAATAATAATAATAATAATAATAATAATAATAATAATAATAATAATAATAATAACAATAATAATAATAATATAATAATAATAATAATAATAATAATAATAACAATATTAATAATAAAAATAATAACAACAATAATAATAATAATAATAATAATAATAATAATAATAATAATAATAATAATAATAATAATAATAATAATAATAATAATAATAATAATAATAATAATAATAATAATAATAATAATAATAATAATAATAATAATAATAATAATAATAATAATAATAATAATAATAATAATAATAATAATAATAATAATAATAATAATAATAACATTAAATAATTTAATTGTAATAAAATAACAATAAAGTTCAGAGAAAATTTTTTTTAAATAAATTGAAAAAAAAATTTAACAAATGTGAAAACATATTAAAATGAATCCAAATATTTCACAACTTATAACGAAAAACATGGATGTGCGTAAGTATATAAAGGTGAAACCAAATTGCCCAAACCTACAAAAAACCTGTGCATATATATAAAGTTGAAACCAAATTGTCCAAACCTACAAAAACCCTGTTCAAATATTAAAAGGTGAAACCAAATTGCCCAAACCCACAAAATATCTGCGCAAATATATAATGGTGAAAGAAAATTTTGCACAAGCTTATAAAAACATGTGCAAAAAAAAAAATATATATAATATATATATATATATATATATATATATATATATATATATATATATATATATATATATATATATATATATATATATATATATATATATATATATATATATATATATATATATATATATATATATATATATATATATATATATATATATAAATATTGCACAAACTTATAAAAGAAAACTCTGCAAATATACAAAGGTGAAAAAAAACATTGCACAAATTTATAAAAACCATGTGCAAATATATAAAGGTGAAACCAAAAATTTTGCACAAACTTATAAAAAACCTATGCAAATATATATAAGCGAAATAAAATATAGCACAAGCTTTTAAAAATCCTCTGCAAATATATAAAGGTGAAAAGAAACATTGCACAAACTTAAAAAATCCTGTGCAAATTCGTAGAGAAGGAATTAAATATTGCATGAGAAATACCTGTGCAAATATTTAAAGGTGAAACCAAATATTGCACAAACTTATAAAAATAAAATCAAACAATGCAAAAGTAAAACCAAATACAAACAATAGTATAAAGTGAAAAACCTACGATCATATAAAAATAGAACCAAATATTGCACAAACATATAAATAAATAAAAGTGTTGAAGTTTGAACAGGTGAAACCAAATATTGCACAAACATATAAATAAATAAAAGTTTTCAAGAATGTACAGGTGAAACCAAATATTGCACAAACATATAAATAAATAAAAGTGTTCAAGCTTGAACAGGTAAAACCAAATATTGCACAAACATTTAAATAAACTTCTTAAAAATGTGCAAGCATGTACAGGTGAAACCAAATATTACACAAACACTTAAATAAAATTCTTAAAAATGTGCAAGCATGTAAGGGTGAAACCAAATTTAGCAGAAACTGAAAAAGAAAAAACATTTAATTTTAAAAATATGTACTGTCTATAGTGGCACAAGCAGTAGCTTGATTGACTCAGGTTCATGAGGGCGCCGGTTCGATCCCACTTGCTGATACTATGGTACTGTATATGCTACCTAGAAAAGTTTCTCTTCTAGAACAGGGCAATGCATGTGAGAAGTGAACTTTTTTTATATAAAAACAAATTTAAATGAACCCAAATATTGCACATGCATTAAAGAAGAAATCATACGCAAAAAATAAAAATGTGAAACCAAAATATTTCACAAACGAATAAAGAAGGAAAATATCGCAAATCAAATAAAGGTGGAACCAAATATTTCACAAACGAATAAAGAAGAAAAGTTTCGCAAAACACGTAAAAATGAAACCAAATATTGCACAAATGAATAAAGAAGAAAAATATCACAAAACACAAAAAAGGGAAAACAAATATTGAACAAGCAAATAAAAAAGAAACAAATAGCAAAGCAAATAAAGATAGAATCAAATATTGCTCAAGCGGAATAAAGAGCAAAAATATTGCAAAAGATATAAAGATAAAACCAAATATTGTACAAACGAATAAAGAAGAAAACTATCCCAAAAATAATAAAGATGAAACTAAATATTGCATAAATTTATAAAGAAGAAAAATATCACAAAATATATAAAGATAAAAACCAAACATTGGACAAAAGAATAAAGAAGAAAAACATCGCAAAACACATTAAAGTGAAATCAAATATTTCAAACGAATTGGGAAGAAAAATATCTCAAAACACATAAAGAAGAAAAATATCGCAAAACACATAATAAAACCAAATATTTAAAAAACCTATGAAGAGCAAAAAAAAAAAAAAAATATCATAAATAAATAAATAAATAAATAAAAAATACAAAAATACAAAAAAATAAAAAAAAAAAAAAATAAAAAAAAAAAAAATCACAAGCTAGAAAAAATAACGGAAATGAAAAGCAGATGAAAAATGTGTGTGATTGCATCAAAAAACAAACAATAAAATTACAAAATTAAAATAATTTTTTTTGGGGAAAAAAATAATACAAATAAAATGAAATTAACGACTGTTCAGAAAAATAAAAATAAAAATAAAAATGAGATTTAAATCAGTGTCTATTTTTTATCCACAATGGAATTTAATTTAGAATATTTTATTTTTATTTTTATTTTTGTTAAATCAATAATTAAAACGTTTTTAATTTTAATTTTAATTTTATTTCTGTTTTTAATTCAAATTTACATACATAATTTCATTTTTAATTACTATAACAATTCGTATTATATAATCTCACTTTTTAAGTTTCTCGTGCGAAATATATTAATAATTCTAATGGCTTTTTATTATGCATATTACATTACGATGAAATATTTTATCTAAAAGAATTTTCAATGAGGAAATAAATATCAAACGTGCATTTAAAAAAAAAATATATATATATATATATATATATATATATATATATATATATATATATATATATATATATATATATATATATATATATATATATATATATATATATATATATATATATATATATATATATATATATATATATATATATATATATATATATATATATATATATATATATATATATATATATATATATATATATATATATATGTGTGTGTGTGTGGTGTGTGTGTGTGTATATATATGTGCGTGTGTTTTAGTGTTTGATTGCTAAAAATAAATTAAGAAATGAATTAGTTGCTTAAATTTTAGCAGCTCACCACTGATTACATTAACATTTCTTTTACATTATTTCATCATTGAGTTGCATTGAAAGAAATGATAATGCAGAAAGATGAAAGTGTTAGTGGCGTATTTCATTACTGGCAGCAATCAAAATTTGGCGCCTGAAAATGACAAAACTCGGGAAAATATTGATCGAAATGGGAGACCAAAAGGGTAAATATTTATACTGGGCTTGTAAATGTAGAGAAAATAACTTAAAAATGAATTTATTTAGGCTTTTGGATGTAGTTTTTATATCGATGATACAAAACTAATTCCGATATCTTCTCTATATTTAAATATAAAATGATAATTATCATAACTTTAAACATTTTCATGAACACGAATTTAAATAATATATTTCTATCAATGATATAAAAATAATTTCGAAATCATATTCATCCTTAAATATAAAATGACAATTATCATAAAGCATAATGTTGAAAAGTAATATTGATACTATTTCTCAAACTAAATATACTTTTTTATATTTAGTATCAATAGAATATCGATAAAGTAATTTTAATATCGATAATCTGCAAATAACGATGAAAACAGTATTTTTTCCTACACAGAATATAAATTCTCACTTGTGATATTGACAATTTCAAAAAAATATCGATATCACTTTTAACCAAACCTATAAAAGTTAAATTATGATATCGATAACACCCAAATAATTATATCGATATCATGTCTCTTAATTATTATCTCTCTGATAGACTCATAGAAACGATAGCGATTATACCCAGAAAAATAATATCGAACTAATCACTCTGAATCTATCATATCAATGATAAATTCAAAGATGTGATATCGATAATACCTAAATCATAATATCAAAAACATTTTTGAATTTGTCTTCTCTATATAATAGATTCAGGGAAACGATATCGATAATATATAAAGAAAAATATTGATATCATCTTTCTGAAAGATTCAGAGAAATAATGTCCGATAATTTCCATACAATAGTATCCATATCATCTTTGTGGATCTATCGTTTCTCTAATAGAATCTGAGAAAATAATATCGAAAATACCCAAATAATAAGATTGAGATTAATTTTAACCAAAATAATATTACAATAGCCTGAATAATATTATCGATAATACCGACACGATAATATCGATATCATCTCTTTAAATCTAAAATCCCTCAGAAAGATTCAGATAGATCATATCGATAATATCCAAATAATACTATCGATATCTTTCCTCTGTTTTTATCAAATTCTTATTTAAATAAATTTCCGTTTGCTATCGATAACACCCAAATAATACTTTCGATATCATATCTCTATTTCTATCAAATGCTTACTTAAATAAATTATTATTTGCTATCGATAACACCCAAATAATAATATCTATATCATCTCTTTGTATCTATCAAATGCTTACTTAAATAAATTACTATTTACTATCGATAACACCCAAATAATAATATCGATATCATCTCTTTGTATCTATCAAATGCTTACTTATAGAAATTATTTTTTTATATCGATAAAACCCAAATAATAATATCGATATCATCTCTTTGTATGTATATTAAAAGCTTTTTTAAAACAATCTTTTCGAATCATGTTTAATAAGTGAGCAATTTTCCCCTCTAAAAAAAAAAAAGGCAAAAAATAATATTTGTATAGATAAAGCTTTTAAAAAGCTGATTTCAATCAGCAAATGGAAGCAACACTATAGAACTTAATTAACGATATTTATTTTCAAGCGATTAAAAATAGATTAAAAGGTTTATAATATATATATATATATATATATATATATATATATATATATATATATATATATATATATATATATATATATATATATATATATATATATATATATATATATATATGCGTGTGTGTGTATACAGAAACCTACCCGATTTAACGAGCCCTATGATAGGAACGTGTTCTTTGATTTACTAGCGTCTCTGGGAGTGTGATAAATTTCAAATCCGAACAACCAACTATAGTGCTGCAAGATGAAGGAAAATATACTAGACAGCATTGCCGAACAACCTGGAACTAGCACACTCATACTTAATAGAACTCTGTGTGTTTGCCATGCGACATTATAAAAAACCCTCTATGAACAACAACTCTACATTTTTCATGTGCAGAGGGTACTGACCTTCAACAATGAACATTACCCATGATGTTTACAACATTGTAAATTGCTTTCGACTTGTTTCATTACAGTGTCCTCTTTAACTATGAGGCAAAAGTTGCTAGTGATTCTATGATGAATACTCTCAATGAACATCGATGAACTGATGCCAATCTTAAGGCAGTATCTCGACATCAGCAAATGTCCTAATGTAATGTGTGGGCAGGTGTTGCTAGTGAACATCTTTTAGGACACAAGATTTTGCCTGATGCATTATCAATACGTTCATACAAGCAGTTTTTTGGAACAAAAGCAGGTGAACCTTTGGGTAGACACTCCATTCGCAGTAATCTTCAGTTTAGGTACGATGGTTCCCAACCACAATTTAGTTTGATTGACATACAGTACCATAACGATTAGTTTCATAACGATGGATTGCTAGAGGTGGACCAATTTTGCTGCGAGAAAGCTCTTCCCATTGCCACAAGTTAAATTATTTCTTTTATCGACGTTCTTCTATACCTTGAATACTAACAGTTTGACATATTCTGAATCTCCCTAATACCATCAACACATGGTATTAGACCGCTAGACGTATATTACTGTACAAGGTAATTCTTTAAAGCATCTACTCTAAAATGAATGCATGTAATAATAATATTTATTTCTTAGGATGTCTACTCCCTTTTTTTCGCAAAAACCTTGTCCAACTGGTTGATTAATTTAATTTTCCAAAACATATCTTATAAAGAACGCGCATTTCTACACAGCTGTAGTGTGTGCTCTCCTTATATGTACTTGCTAAGTTCCATACATATGATAAAATCTTCATCTCTCCTTAATATTTTTGGTGTTTCTTTTTCTCGGGATCT
>SEYY01020008.1:0-2500 GCA_009176605.1 Armadillidium nasatum
CATAAACAACACCTCTCAGGCCATATCTATGCAATTTATGTAATAATATATCGTGATCTACAGTGTCAAAAGCTTTACTAAAGTCAAGGAATACTCCAATAACATAAGATTTATTTATATAAGCATTTAGTGCATTAATATTACTCAGGATAACTGCCTGTGAGGTATCCCTTATGCTTTGTAAATCCAAATTGATTGGAAGAAAATAACCCGTTTGTAGAAAAATAATTGTTCAGTCTCGTGTATATAAGTTTTTCAAAGATTTTAGCAATAACATTCAAAATAGATATCAGTCTATAGTTCTGTAGCAAGGAGTCATTACCATTTTTATAAACTGGGACCACTCTAGCACATTTTAGCTCATCAGGGTATATGTCCATGTTCTAATACATAAATTAAACAAGTTCAGCAACTCACTACTGAAACATGATGAGTGAAGAGCTTTATAAATTTAGTAGGCAAGTCATTTAGCCCGTTAAGAGGTCTTTTAATTTTCCAATTATAGCCCTTACTTATCTGCAGTAGCTGGGTTGAAATACATGGAAGTCATACTAATAGGAATCTGTTCATTGTAATTATTCAAAGACTTCTCTAGCGAACTTACCATCTGAGAAGGAACAAAAGCAAAATATTCATTAAATAACTTCGTTAAGTCCCTCTCATCTACTACTGTAGATCCATTGTGTTTTATTACATAGTTATTCTTAGTAGTAAAGTCCCCTATCATTCCCCTATATGTCCTCCATACCTCTCCAGAGGTACCAGATTTTTTAAATTTTTTGCGATAAAAGTTTCTTTCCACTAACTTAAGTGTATACTTTAAAAGGGAAGAGTAGGCTTTAAAATATTTGTAAGGTATTTTCTTTCTTTTTAGTAGCCCAAAGAGTTTATGCTTTTTATCAATGCACTTTATCAATTTGGAACTGAGCCATGGCTTTAAAATCCTTTTTTGCGACAAAATTTTGTTTTTAATAGGAAAGTATTTATTTAATAATAGCCATAAGTGATTAATGAAACATGAGACCGATTTACCAGGGTCATCATTGTAAATATTAAACTTACCCATCTCCTCAGTTATGTTAGTCAAAAAAGCTTCTTTGCACCTTATAGAAAAATTCCTAAATGATTGTAGATTCAAATCTTTCCCCACACTATAATTGTAAACAGCAAGTACCGGAAGATGATCAGCAATTGGTACCTCAAAAACAAAAGTTCTGCCTGTTTTCTTAAAATTGTGCCATACATGATCCAAAAGTGTAGTTGCATACCCTTTCCGTAGATCAACATATGTTGCCACATTTACCTCATTAGAAAGCCCAAATGAATTCATCATCAAGCAAAAGTCAATTACTGTTACATTATTGTAATCAAGCAAATTTAAATTTAGATCTCCCACAACTATACACTTCTCAAACTGTTCTAAGAAACCCGACATATATTCAAGAAATAACCCAGCTTTTAAAGAAGGTGGCCTATATACACATAGGATCGTTAAAGTTCCAAAAGAACCTGATCTCAATTCTATACACAAACTTTCACAAGCATCAAAGATACCAGTAAACTCCTTTATCTGGGTAACATATAAATAGTTAATGTAATAACAAGCAATTCCTCCCCCATAATTATTACGAGTTACATTATGAACATTGTATCCCGGTATATTATAAAGTTTACAATCTTCATCATTAAGCCAAGTTTCTGTTAGTATCAAAATTTGAGGTTTAACCTTAAGGGAAGAAATAAATAATACAACCGTGGCAAAGTTGCCACGAAAACTACGTACATTTATAGTCATGACACTTAGACATTCATCAGTCAAATTGAGTACAAGATCCTCGTGATTAAATTTGTCAACAGATATCAATTTACATAGATTACTCTCAACATCCATGATAAAGTCTCTCCCAAACAAAAATTAATAATAATAATAATAATAATAATAATAATAATAATAATAATAATAATATAATAATAATAAATAATAATAATAATAATAATATAAATATAATTAATAACAATTAATAAATAATAATAATAATAATAATAATAATAATAATAATAATAATAATAATAATAATAAATAATATAATAATAATAATAATAATAATCAAAATAATAATAATAAAATAATAATAAAATTACAGTATTGATAAATAATTAAAAGATAATAACAATAATAAAATAATAATAATAATAATAATAATAATAATAATAATAATAATAATAATAATAATAATAATAATAATATATAAGAATCAACCTAGAATTAATTAACTTTAAAGAATCAAATTCGAGTAGCAATCAGGTTATCAATTAGTAAGCAGTTATTTATCAAATTTAAATATATGCAAAACCTTCAATGTCTCTCTATATAAATACAACAATAAACATTCACTGAATTAAGCAAAAAACTAGAAAAAATAATATTCCTCTTAAAATAATAAATAGGTACTTATAAGAGAAACAGACAAGAAATATATTTATATCAAAGACAGATCAA
>SEYY01020008.1:12500-17500 GCA_009176605.1 Armadillidium nasatum
TGAGAATGTTTAGTTCATTACGTTGAGAAAGACGTTAAAGTGGGGTTTGTTATTAATAACGTTAGCACTGATGATACTATTTACTCTTCGCCGGTGTATATTTAATATCCATTTAGTATTATTTTTTTCACCGGTGTACTCTTAACTGTAGGTTTTAGCATTAATCTTGTACGACGTTATATATTATACATCTTTTTATTTTTATACGTTAAACTATCATTTTTGTTTTATTTTTTATCGCTATGCATTTAACTGTCCTTTAACTGTCCTTTTAGTATTGTTTTTCAGAGGTGTTCACTTAACTGTCCGTTATATAATATACTTCCTTTCATTATTTATGCGCTAAACTATCATTTTTGTATTATTTTTCATCGCTATGCAGTTAACTGTCCTTTAACTGTCTTTTTAGTATTATTTTTAAGTAGTGTTTTCTTTAGCGTTCGTTATGCATACATCCTTTTATTATTTATAAGCTAAACTATCATTTTTGTATTATTTTTCATCGCTATGCACTTAACTGTCCTTTAACTGTCTTTTTAGTATTATTTTTCACCGGTGTTTCCTTAACTGTCCTTTTAAAATTACTCTTATACGACGTATTCCTTAGACATCCTTTTATTATTAGTATATTAATCAAGGTTGAGGTTTAAAATAAATTAAGAAAATAAAGAAGAAAAAGAAATCTTTGTAATTAGCCTGCCATTTCCTCTTTTTCAAGTTTTTATCTCCAGAACGAGATAAATTTGCTGATAAGAAGAAAAAGATGATGAAGAAGAAACAGGTAAAATAATATTAGAAGAATGAAGAAAAGATAGAAAGAAAGAAAGAAAAGAAAGAAGAAGAAGAAGAAGAAGAAGAAGAAGAAGAAGAAGAAGAAGAAGAAGAAGAAGAAGAAGAAGAAGAAGAAGAAGAAGAAGAAGAAGAACAGCAGCAGCAACAGCAACAACAACAACAACAACAACAACAACAACAACAACAACAACAACAACAACAACAACAACAACAACAACAACAACAATAAAAACAATAGTAAAAAAATAAAAAAAATATATAAATAAATAAATAAGCAAATAAGAAAAAAATGAAGAAGTAAAGAAATACATACAATAGCTAAAAAAAAAAAAGATAAAAACTTTTTTATCTTAAATATATCCCTCTCAACTCGCGTGAGTGTGTGTGTGTGTGTGTGTGTGTGTGTGTGTGTGTGTGTGTGTGTGTGTGTGTGTGTATGACTTAATTAAAGTTTAGGGCTTTCGTTAAGATTATGAAGGAGAACACACTGACCGAAAACAGAGGAGGTACCAAACGATAGCCTTGCAGAAGACCTTTTTTTAAAAAAAACTTCATTCAATTTTCACTCGTATTGTCTTTTGACATAAAGAACAAATTGGATTAAAATGTCAGAAAAATACTGTTTGGTTTTGCCCATTTCTCTTTCAAATGTTCCGAAAGAAATATTGGTACTTAAACATCTTGTTAATTAATATAAAAATATATATATATATATATATATATATATATATATATATATTATATATATATATATATATATATATATATATATATATATATATATATATATATATATATATATATATATATATATATACTTTATGATGATATTTATAATTATTATTATTATTATTATATTATTATTATTATTATTACTATTATTATTATTATTATATATTATTATTAAATTTATTCATTTCTTTTTAATTCATTCAGGTTCCTTCGTTGGTTCACTGAATTAATCCATTCATAAAAAAAAATTTTTTTTTTGCTGAATTTTCAAAACCAAAATAAATTTTAAAAAAATAAAAAATAAAAAATATAAAAATTCAAAAAATTTCCTCCTCAGTTTTTTAAGTTTAATTTTATATTCAAAAATTCAATTTAATATTATTACTAATATTTATTATTATCATTATTTATTATCATTATTATTATTATTATTATTATTATTATTATTATTATTATTATTATTATTATTATTATTATTATTATTATAATAATAATAATAATAAGAATATTATATTATTATTATTATTATTATTATTATTATCATTATTATTATTATTATTATTATTATTATTATTATTATTATTTTTATTATTATTATTATTATTTTTTATTATTATTATTATTATCGCTACTTTTTAAAATGATAATAGTCATTGTTTTATTATTATTACTATCATATTGTTATTGTTAATATTGTTATTATTATTATTGGTATTATTATTAGTTATTATTATTATTATTATTATTATTATTATTATTATTATTATTATTATTATTATTATCACTCACAAAATAGTTTTTAAACATAAAAGAAAAATAAATTTTAAATTGCATAAAATTCTACATTAAAATTTTCTTTAAGTTGCATTTAATTTTATCTTTTAATTATTTTAATGTAATCGTTTATACTTAATTTATTTCTTTTAATTTAATTTAAATAAAAAATTAAGATTTTAAATTTTCCGAAAAAAAAAATGGTCGTTGGGTAACCCTTGGCATAGTGTATATTATGCCAAGTCTTCATATTTTTTTTAGCAAAAATAATATATATATAAATATATATATATATATATATATATATATAATATATATATATATATATATATATATATATATATATATATATATATATATATATTATATATATATATATATATATATATATATATATATATATATATATATATATATATAATATATATATATATATATATATATATATATATATATATATATATATATATATATTATATATATATATATATATATATATATATATATATATATATATATATATATATATAGCCGAAGAGAGACACCTTAATGTATTTTTATAAACAAAAAAAATTCCCCCTCAAAATTTATTTTGTTTAAAAATCCGTTGAAAAAAAAAAAAAAAAAAAAAAAAAAAAAAAAAAAAAAAAAAAAAAAAAAATAATGAGAAAAAAGTTCACCAATTAATATATCACCTTCTAAGAGGCAAGTTAATTTGTGGTTTTTGTCTAAATTGAGTCTTTAAAAACCGGCATTTAACTTCTCTTAATAAGAGATAAAAATGACAAGAACGAAAATCATTAAAAAAAAAACAACAACAAAAAAAAAAGCACTAAAAAATAAAAGTGGTTACCCTCTGTTCTAAAATATAACAAAAGTGGTTTTCAAAAGAACAAAAAACACCTAAAAGAAAGAGTGGTTTCAGAATAAACTAAAAAAAAAAAGGTGGTTACTAGACTAACATCAATAAGTGAGACAGGTAAATATAGATTTTCTCCAGCTTCTAACTGTACATACATTTTACCTTTATATTCAGCTCCAGGTGATTTAAAAACCAGGTGAGCTTTACAAGCTAATTAACAGTCATTTTTATAACAAAGATTGAAGACCAAATGGATAATGGTTAAAATCATTATTAATGAATTCGTCGGTGAAGATTAATTGGTACGTTTCACTATTTGTAATTAGTTTTATTCTTTTTAACGTACTTGAGGAAGGTTAAGTCGTGGTTTCCGAAAGTTTTAAACATGAAAAAAATATACAATAGCACTTGTAGCATTACTAATGTATTTAATTTAATTGTTTTGAATCATATTTATACGTATGGATGTATTTAGGTTTTATGTGTTATGTAGATATGTATGTTTTTTATGCATTTATACATATATAATGCATATTTGTTTTTATCTCCTAATATATATAAATTATATATATATATATATATATATATATATATATATATATATATATATATATATATATATATATATATATATATATATATATATATATATATATATATATATATATATATAATATATATCAATATATAGAGATAAGAGAGAGAGAGTGATAAAGAGAGATAGATAGAAAGAAAGTAAGAAAGAGAGAATGAGAGAATGAGAGAAAGGAAGAGAGATATGAAGAGAGATTGAGAAGAAAGAGGAGAGAGAGAGAGAGAGAGAGAGAGAGAGAGAGAGAGAGAGAGAGAGAGAGAGAGAGAGAGAGAGAGAGAGAGTCATGTTTGGGCAAATACATTGCAAATAGAAATTGCCTATGATTTCTATCCATTCAAATATAAATGATAGAACTGAAATACACTTTCGAGTATTGTGTTTTTAATTGAACATTGCGGTGTGAGAGTCTAGGGATCGACCCCATCGTGTGGTTTCTATAATGCAGTTTAATAGAAAACTGAGCTATATATATATATATATATATATATATATATATATATATATATATATATATATATATATATATATATATATATATATATATATATATATATATATATACACAAAACCAATTAATTTAAACAAAATACTATGGTTGCAAGTGAGTGTCAGGAACCAAGAAAATACATCCGGTTGGCACTTGAGTTGTGACATGACATCCTTTTTGTGGCATTTGTAATAGTCGAGGTCAAAACCGAAGTAAATCAAGTGGAAAAAAGGCATTAGCCCTTCACCACCGAACTCTCAACCACTCGATCGATCCGTGGTGCTCCGGCATCTGTTTATGCTACTAATAGCCGAGTTTCGATATTTTAATTTTTGACCTCCCACAGGGAAGGAACTTGGGGGAAGACAAGGGGAAATTGAAGGAAAAAACAGACAGATGGATAAGGAAAGAAAGACAGATATTTGAAACAGATAAACTGAGGAAACATAGGAAAAGGGATTTGACCTTGAGAAAAAAGAGGAACAGAGATGAGAGGTCATGTGACCTAGGCAGATAGATAAATGTTAAAGAGGAAAAAAATAGGATAATGATAATAATTTATAAGGGAAAAAAATAAGTAATAAATTTATTAGATAAATAGATATAATTAATATGCATAGAATGTAGAAAAAGTTGATAAAATATGCCTAACTTAATTGATAGATAGATAGATAGATAGATATATAAAGATATAATTGATATGCAAGGAATGAAGAAAAATTGGGAAAAACATGCCTGACTTAATTGATAGATAGATA
>SEYY01020008.1:27500-40000 GCA_009176605.1 Armadillidium nasatum
ATTATCATAATTATTTTATCATTATTATTATTATTATTATATTATTATCAATATTATTATTATTATTATTATTATTACAATTTTATTGCTGTTTTTGTTTTTGCTTAATATTTATTTTTAATAGATCAAATTTTTTTTTTCACGCGTTTTTCCTACAACAAAATTGTAATCCGAGCGAACAGGAAAAGATAAAAGTCGTTTTTATTAATATGCAAAATAAGTGCATGATACGATGCAATTCTTCTCTTTTATTACCCTGTATCACGTGATGGGAAACAGAACCTAATAGTTAGGTCCTAATAAAATACAAAAGAAAATTAAAAACTAAACATGTTATAACACATCACATAGATATGAAATATAAAATATTATATCATCTCGCTATACTTTCCCAACATCAACATCAAAAAAATAAAAAAAAAACAGAATATTTCAACATAAAAACCTAAAATATAGCAACATCAATTGCCATATATTTCATTCATAATTCGCTAATTCCTTTAACAAAATACTAGTATTAAGTGATAATAATATGTCCAAATTTTTTTTTTAGTAATCATAAACTAATTTCCATTTTTTTTACCGAAAGAGTTTTCGGATGAGCCACTATGACCCGGTTCAAGTCGAAATTGTTATAGCAATTTCAAAAGTGCATTCGTAATATCTGATAATCTCTTGTCTAATTGATTTTTACCGCCGGAAATAAACCGGAGTGTATATAAATTACTCCAAACTGATGTAACAGTCATTAATTATTAATAATTAGAGTAAATTATACAATAACAACACACACACACAAACACACACACACACACACACATACATATATATATATATATATATATATATATATATATATATATATATATATATATATATATATATATATATATATATATATATATATATATATATATATATATATATATATATATATATATATATATTATATCAAAGCTTATTCTAAGCTTCATCACACCTCCCTATCAGTTGATTCCTTTGCATAGGTGTGTGGTTCGTCCTAGCGCGGAGTACTCGTCCCATTTATATGGCATAATTCGATATCTTCTTCACAATAATCCTGATTTCCTAGACTCTCTCTACACTTTCGGGTTTCTCGGCCTTCTAGACTCTCAACTTTCATTCATGTCATTCCAACTTTTGCTTTACTCTCCCTATATTCATACTCTCACTATTATAATGGACACAGCTATTTTGAACTCTCAAATCCCATACTACCTCCATCGAGGAGGGCTGGTATGAGTGTTCCCTTAATATGCTATCATTCTTCATTCTAAACCTTTCGACTAAAAAGAAATCCTCTATGCTACTCACACTTATATATATATATATATATATATATATATATATATATATATATATATATATATATATATATATATATATATATATATATATATATATATATATATATATATATATATATATATATATATATATATATATATATATATATATATAATATATATATTTACATATTAAAAAACAAATTATTATATCATAATAATAAATCATAAAAATGCTAAATGTTAAAAAAAAAAAAAAAAAAAAAAAAAAAAAAAAAAAAAAAAATATTATTAAAATTATTATAATAATAAATGATAATAATAATAATTATTATTATTATTATTATTATATTATTATTATTATTATTATTATTATTATTATTATTATTATTATTATTATTATTATTATTAGTCCGTGATAATAAATAATTATGCATTTAAGATCTCTTATTTAGAATAATAATTACCATTTATTAGTGTTTATAATTGGACATTATATTAATTAGCGATTTTATTATATCAATTTAATATTAATATAGAAATCTTTTGGCCAAATAACAAATTTAAAAAAAAATAATATATAAATATATATATATATGTATATATATATATATATATATATATATATATATATATATATATATATATATATATATATATATATATATATATATATATATAATATATATATATATATATATATATATATATATATATATATATATATATATATATATATATATATATATATATATATATATATATATATATATATATATATATATATATATATATATATATATATATATATATATATATATATATATATATATATATATATATATATATATATATTATATATAGAGAGAGAGAGAGAGAGAGAGAGAGAGAGAGAGAGAGAGAGAAAGTAGAGTGTTCCTTCAACATTCATTTTACAAATCATGTTTAACGTCTTGTATGAAATATCTAATTAGCTTCAAAAAATAAAATTAATTAGAAGCATTTAAAAAAAAAATACTGTGCATAATTTTATTTGGATAAAAAAAAAAAACTAATCTTTTGTATTGTCGTGTTAAAGATTGCGTCGGAGTAGGTAAATGAATTAATGGAATTTATGGTATTCAACCATGTTTTCTGGGCTCCATTTAAAAATACGAGAGAGAGAGAGAATGTCTTTACAAGACCACCGTCACAGCCACTGCTTTTTACTGCCTAGTCTCCACACTACAAAAATTGTCCTAACGAATCGTTGGGACAAGTGGCAAAAATGTCACAATAAATTTTTTCAAATTTTTTTTTTTATTAGAAAATAAATCGGTGAAACGACTTTCTTATGCTTTACATGTCTTATCTGTATTGAAAATTTTACTGTGACATTTTTGCCACCTGTCCCAACGATTCGTTAGGACAATTTTTGCAGTGATAGAGTCATCGTTCTAAGAGTCGGTATATGTTTCAGATAGTAGGTCATTTATGAAGAGTAGTAAAAAGGTTGAGATATAACTTGAGTCTGGAGTTACATCATTATTAAAATAGATTTAAAGGATGAACGGTGGTCACAACAACTGGTTTAGAGCTGCAAAAAGATATTACCTTAATGAGCATATTCTATCGAAAGTTTTTGATGTGTGAAACATAAGAGAAAATTTTCTATTCGGATAAGGAAGCTTTTGTTTCTGAGATAAAAAAAAAAAGAAATTTTTTGAAGGTAACGTTTCGGAAACAAAAAACAAAAAAACAAAAAAACCATCAGATTTTAACCAGTGCTCGCCAATTTCGGTCGATGGGAATTAAAATGGAAAGTACGCCTCCATACCAGAGAGAATACTTTTATTTATAAGTTCTGCACACTCATACAGACACCTGTCGAAGAAGTCTTTCAAGCGTAATCCAAGTATAGATTATACTCCGACCAGTGAGCAGCTCCGAAACTCCTCAAACATCTTGCCGATATCTTGAATAGATAGAACAAGTTACAGAGGTGTGAATGTGGTTTGAATCACCTAGAAGAAACTGATTAACAATTTGAAAGATAATTTCAGCTTTAACAGAAGATAAGATAACAAGGTTATGAAATCAAAATAATTTAGAAGGTTAGATGTGAGCACGAACATCTGTAATTAGTTGGTGTCACTGGTAAAGAGTCAACCCAAAAAGCGGGAAGAAGAGGAACCCAATTTTGGAATTTTCAACAAAAGAAAAAATAAATAAATAAATTAAAAAAAAATAAATATTTGATGCGTTGGAGAATATATATAGATCGTATTTCAATAATTTCAGAGTAGTTCGTAGCCAAGTAGTTTCACTGTACTTCTTGCGATACTACTCATACTCTGCAAAAATTTGGCTCTGCCCCCCGTACCCCCCGACCCGTGAGTGATGATGATATTGTAGACTACTTTTCTTGTAATAATAATAATAATAATAATAATAATAATAATAATAATAATAATAATAATAATAATAATAATAATAAACACTAATATCAAACACGGCAAGCTTTATAAAATCGACAATTTTCCTCTTTCCTCTGAGTTGGATGAGTTGCCAATTGCCGGACGTACAATTCTTGCGAGGCTTATAAAGAAGTAAAATTTACTTATGTAATAAAATTTATTATAAGAATTTATTTTTTATCTCCCAATTTTTCTTACCTAAAATTCGACAAGGATTTCAAAAATATAATCCTTTTTAACGTAGGATTAGTAGTTTTTGAGTTATGGATGGATGCTAATGTGCAGTCTGGCCTATATATATATATATATATATATATATATATATATATATATATATATATATATATATATATATATATATATATATATATATATATATATATATATATATATATATATATATATATATATATATATATATATATATATATATATATATATATATATATATATATATATATATATATATATAGTATATATATATATAGTGTGTGTGTGTGTGTGTTTTTGTGTGTGTGTTTTTGTGTGATGAATTTTAAATTATCTACAACAGTAATAATTCATTTACATTTATTTTTATGTATTTTAATAATTAAATATAATAAGAAAAGATTAGAAAAATTCATGAATATTAAATGGCAACTTATTGCAATTCATTTTATAAAATTAAACGAGTTTCCGCTTAAATATAATAGTTTTCTTTAATAATTCATTGGCAACCCTTAAATCATTCCCCCACCACCAAACTTCTTAAATCATTCCCTCCCCCTTTTTACCCCTCCTTAATAAGCGTTGATAGAAAAATTGTAATTCAAAATGACATTAAATTTAGGACCTAGCTTAGCATGTCAATCCAAAGCCTTATTTTATCATTAATAAATTATAAGAAATATTGATGAAAATTTTAAGGAAAATTGCTACCAAGTCCGAGGAAAAAACTTGAAGAAAATGATGTTAATTAGCATGTTGGACCTAACATTAATTCTTGTAAAACAGTGTAATTTCGTTAGCGGTTGTTAAAACAGAAAATTGGAACCGCCAAAGTTGCCAGGTGAATTGCGAATACTTTTTAATATCTCTTCCCATGTTAATTAATTATTTGTCTGTCCTTTCTACTTTTCAATAATTGCCTTTGTACCTAATCTGTCCGTCTGTTTGTCTGTTAAATTTACGAAGAAGTTATAAAACGATAATTTAGAGTCACCAAAGTTGCCAGGTGAATTTTAAATTCTTATTTAGGCGATTTTAGTCCCAAATTCTGCACATGTTTTTTGATTATTTGTCTGTTCCTTTCAACACTGTACCTTCATACACTGTCTATGTCATTGTCTGTCTGTCTGTATGTCTGTCTGTCTGTCTGTCTGTCTGTCTGACGTATCTTTAAGCAATAAATTTAATGGAAAATACGTCGACAGGAAATTTTGTCGAACTATTTTCTAATTAATTAAGTTAAAATGTCGATATTATTATTATTAATTAAATTCACTCAGAAAGAATTGTTGTTGTATTAAAAAGAAAAAAAAGAAAGCCACTAATTTGGTATTACCAATAGTTGTATGTAAATTAGTTTTGTGTGTGCGTTATAATTATGATTATTATGATTATTATTATTATTATTATTATTATTATTATTATTATTATTATTATTATTATTATTATTATTATTATTATTATTATTATTATTATTATTATTATTATTATTATTATTATTATTATTATTATTATTATTATTATTATTAAGTAAAAAGTAGTTTTACTTATTTTTTACTTTGTCAAATAATAATAATAATGATAATAATAATAATAATAATAATAATAATAATAATAATAATAATAATAATAATAATAATAATAATAATAATAATAATAATAATATAATAATAATAATAATAATAATAATAATAATAATAATAATAATAATAATAATAATAAGAAGAAGAAGAAGAAGAAGAAGAAATAGATTTATATTATCATTATTATTATTATTATTATTATTATTATTATTATTATTATTATTATTATTATTATAATTATTATCTGAAAAGAAAAAATTATGGAGATAATTATAAAAAGAAAATGGTGTTAGGTAGATAATAAGAGTACAAGTAGGGTAGACAGGTAATGAGTGTAGATAAAATGATTAAATAACAAGAGTAGATAGGGCTAAGTAGTAACTGATGCAATAAAAAAAATTTTTTTATATAAAAAAATTAAATGGATTGAATGATCCTGCACGACTTGCGCGTAACTTTGTCTTTTCCACTTTTAGAACCTTGTGATTTAAATGAGTACATTGCTGCCACCTGATGTTACATTTTTTTCCTTTTGGTTTAAGTTCATAATTCTCCCTGTTTTAGAATATTTAAATTTAAATTTATTATTAAGTTTTTAAAATAATTTAAAATTTAAAATTTAAAATTTATTTTTCTCAGGTTCCGAAAAGACTAAAAAAATTAAAGAGATATTTATTGTTCCTTACTTTATTTTCACCACCGGTTACAATGACAATTTAAACCAGGGGTTCCCAACCGGGGTTCACATGGACCCCCTCCAGGGGACTACGTGGACCCCCAGAGTACCCCAGAAGCTTTGAGGGGGTTCTCAAGAGAAAATGTCATTTCGGGGGTTCATGATAAAATATAAACAAATAATTTAGTGTTAGTACTTAAGAGTTCATGATAAAATATTATAAATGAATAATAATAATAATAATAATAATAATAATAATAATAATAATAATAATAATTATTATTATTATTATTATTATTATTATTATTATTATTATTATATTATTATTATTATTTTTTTTTTTTTTTTGATTTTTTTTTTTTTTTTTTTTTTTTTTTTTTTTTTTTTTTTTTTTTTTTTTTTGAGTGACGGATGTAGTTGGGACAAGTGACAAAAATGTCACAGTAAAATTTTCAATAGAGAAAAGACATGTTAAGCATTAAAAAGTCGCTTCGCCAATTTATTTTCTAATAGGAAAATAACTGATAAAAATTTGTTGTGACATTTGTTGCCACTTGTCCCAACAATTTGTTAGGACAATTTTTGCAGTGAATTATCAATGTACCTTATTTAGCAACTTTGTCAAAAGGAAGATTAGCCAAAAAACCAGTCATTGAGAACCACAAACCAGTTTAACTAGTACTAGTACAGTTATATATATAATATGCTGGTAACACAAATAAAATCTCGGAACTCTGATATTGGAATTGTGGAACTTAGAACTATTTGGACGAAAAATTAAGTAAAATCAATTAACAGAACTTAAGAGAGAGAGAGAGAGTGAAAGTGAGAGAGAGAGAGAGAGAGAGAGAGAGAGAGAGAGAGAGAGAGAGAGAGAGAGAGAGAGAGAGAGAGAGAGAAGAGAGAGTGAAAGAGAGTGAGAGAGAGAGAGAGAGAGAGAGAGAGAGAGAGAGAGAGAGAGAGAGAGAGAGAGAGAGAGAGAGAGAGAATGTGTGAGAGAGAGAGAGAAAAGCATATTTAAGTTGAAACTCAAGACAGATCTGGAACCGGTTCCGGAACCGAATTCTAAAAAAAAAAAATAGAATGGGAATTCCAAGTTTATACTTATGTACAACGACCGATAATATTTATATCTCATTAATTAACAATTTTGATATATTATTTATAATTAATTTATTTATTTTATTAATAAATTAATTAAATTTTAATTTCATTAGGTTCAATTTATATATAATTATTAATCTTTTTAATTAAATATAATTTTAATTACTTATTAATTAAAATTTATAGCTTACATAATGCATTTAATGATAATTATTCTTATAATTATTATTATTCTTATAATTATTATTATTATTATCATAATTACTATTATTATTATTAATTATTATTATAATTATTATTTATTATTATTATTATTATTATTATTATTATTATTATTATTATTATTATTATTATTATTATTATTATTATTATTATTATTATTATTATTATTATTATTATTATTTTTATTTTTTTTTTTTTTTTTATAATTATAATTTTTTTATTATTATTATTATTATTATTATTATTATTATTATTATTATTATTATTATTATTATATTATTATTATTATTATTATAATTATTATTATTATTATTATTACTGAAATACAAAGGTATGAAGATAATATTATATGAATATAAATATTTAAAAAAATAAGATTTTGAGACTTTAAGAGAATTTGTTTGTTTGTGTAATTCCATTTATAAGACACTCGATTCCGATTTAGGTTCCAGTTCCGGTTCCGATTCCGATTTAAGTTCCAGTTCCGGTTCTTGATTTCGATTGAGGTTTCGGTGCCGGTTGCAGTTCTGATTATTGATACAAGTTCCAGTTTTGATTCCGGTTCCGATTCCGGTTCCGATTTAAGTTCCAGTTCCGGTTCTTGATTTCGATTCAGGTTTCGGTACCGGTTCCAGTTCTTATTATTGATACAAGTTCCAGTTTTGATTCCGTTCCGATTTAAGTTACGGTTCCGGTTCTTGATTTCGATTCAGGTTTCGGTACCGGTTCCAGTTCTGATTATTGATACAAGTTCCAGTTTTGATTCCGGTTCCGATTCCGGTTCCGATTTAAGTTACGGTTCCGGTTCTTGATTTCGATTCAGGTTTCGGTACCGGTTCCAGTTTCGATTCAGGTTCCGATTCAGGTTTCAATTAAAGTTTAAGTTCCGGTTCTGATTTCGATTCAAGTTCTGTTTTCTATTCTGGTTTCGATTCCGGTTCCGGTTCTTGTTTCGGTTCTGATTTTCTATTTAATTTCCAGTTTCGACTCTAGTTTTAGTTCTCGTTCTGGTTTCGATTCAGATTCCGGTTTCAGTTTCGATTCTAGTTCCAGTTCCGGTTGTGGTTTCGATTCAGGTTCCCGGTTCTGATTTCGATTCTAGTTCCAGTTCCAGTTCTGGTTTCGATTCAGGTTCCGGTTCCGGTTCCGGTTTCAGTTCTGATTTATATTCAATTTCTAGTTTCGATTCAGATTTCGATTTAAGTTCCAGTTCCCGTTCTGGTTTCAATTCAGATTCCGGTTTCAGTTTTGGTTCTAGTTTCAATTCCAGTTCTGGTTTCAATTCAAATGTGGTTTCAATTCAGGTTCGGGCTCCAATTCTAAGTTCCAGCTTCAGTTCTGGTTTTCATTCAGGTTCTGGTTCCAGTTCGATTTCAATTCAAGTTCCAGTTTCGATACAAGTTCCGGTTCCGGTTACGATTTTGATTAGAGTTCAGGTTGCGATTTTTTCTCTTGGTCCAATTTGGTGCTGATGAAGGAACTTTAGTTGCGGCACAGAGCGAAGCGGGGCTCAGCCAACGTTAATGTAGATCTTACACAGATCTATACTAAAAGAATAGCAATAGTGAATTAAGGGAAAAAGTTTTTTTTTCTTATATTTTTATTATTAAAATATAATTATTTATTTTATAAAATTTAATGTATTATATATATATATATATATATATATATATATATATATATATATATATATATATATATATATATATATATATATATATATATATATATATATATATATATATATATATATATATATATATATATATATATATATATATATATATATGTATATATATATATATATATATATATATATATATATATATATATATATATATATATATATATATATATATATATATATATATATATATATATATATATATATATATATATATATATATATATATATATATATATATATATATATATATATATATATATATATATATATATATATATATATATATCCAATCGCATGCCTAGCAATAATCATGCCCGAACCAAATCATTGTGATCACTTACTAGAACTAATAAAAACACACACACGTACATACACGCACACAAACATACACATAAACACACTCACAAACCTAAGTATATAGAAAGTAATAAAATAGTCATTACCAACATTAACCCCTTTTTTGGTATATTGTATTTTATTTAAAGTTTAAAAACTTATGGCTACATATGTAATGACATACTTTAATAAATGCCAATCAAAAATGGAACCCCCAACCTCCCCACCAACTCCCAACCCCCCAACCCCCTGTACCCGTATACGACAAGCTTTAAAAATCAAAATTAGAGTTTAAACGATTTTCAATGATAGACTAGCATGCGGAATGTTGGTAATGATTTTGGTAATGTTGGTAATCATGTTGGTAATGTTGGTAATCATGTAAGGTAATTAAAGTTCAATTTGTGATTGCGCACTTCTTGAATTCTTAACAAAATTTAGAAGAATAGATTGTAATAGACATTATCTTATATATTATATATATATATATATATATATATATATATATATATATATATATATATATATATATATATATATATATATATATATATATATATATATATATATATATATATATATATATATATATATATATATATATAATATATTATTTTATTATTATAATTCAATTTATAATTAAATTCTGGTTTTTAAAGGTTTCGGAAATTTCAAATTTTACTTCAATTATAAAAAAAAAAAACAATTTTTAAAGAACCAATATAACTGCGCACACACACACACACACACTCTCTCTCTATCTCTCACGCACACACCCTCTCACACACACACACACACACGCACACACACACACTCTCTACCTCTATCATACACACACTCTCTCTCTCTCTCTCACCACATTCATAATAGTTTGCTCTTTGAGAGTCTGTGGTCTCACTCTTCAAGTGGATTCTAAGTTGCTCCCTTGATTCCTAGAGTAATGTTCAAGCTTTATTTATATATATATATATATATATATATATATATATATATTTAATATATATATATATATATATATATATATATATATATATATATATATATATATATATATATATTATATATATATCCTTTAATTTGCAAAGGCCAGAGAAATATCCATTTCTACCGGAGTTGGGGAAATACCGGGAATCTGGTTATTAATGGCCGACATGTCCGATACACGGCGTTTAAAAGTGTGCAAATCAAAGGAAGTTGGGAAAACAGATAAAAGGAAGTGTGTTCCAAACTTTACCATTAGAGTACATATTAGAATGAGCATAGCGGATAAATCGGGGGTTGGAGAGTTTCTGTCTAAAGGATGAGACTGCATTGAAAGTCGTGTCGCACGAGACCTTCTCAATGGAGGAAGTATGCGAA
Organism: Armadillidium nasatum; assembly: GCA_009176605.1. Lineage (NCBI taxonomy): Eukaryota > Metazoa > Arthropoda > Malacostraca > Isopoda > Armadillidiidae > Armadillidium > Armadillidium nasatum. The sequence continues at coordinate 38,441 of SEYY01020008.1, forward strand.
GTGGAAAAGTTCAGAAAAGAAGTGTCAGTTGTAAGAGCGATAGTAAAGAGATAGTGACGCAACAATTCAATTTCAAAAAAGATTGGAGAGAGTATAAGAGCAAAAGAGTTTATAAGACGAAAAGCCCTAGACTGCACCTTTTCAAGAAGAGCTGTATGTCTGGAACCACCCCAGATGCTTGAGGTGTACTCCATACAGGGGCGAACAACATCCCTGTAAAGAGCAACAACTGAGGTGGCGTAAAAAAAATCACTAAGATGCCTCAGAGCACCCAACCACTTAAAAGGTTGTTTAGAAAGAGAAGTAATGTGACCCTTCCAAGAAAAATCACGAAAAACAAAAACAAAAAAACACCGAGAATATTGAGGACAGATGAAGGTTTGAGTCTAGTGTTTTCGAATAAGATGTCATAATTGTGTGGAAGGTTATGCCGAATAGAAAGATGGGGGAATTGAGTTTTTGATGCATTGAAAACAACAATGTTTCCTCGGCCCCAGTATAAAATACGAGAAAGATCAGAGGTCAGTTGCTCCAAGGTCACCTTTGTTGCTTCAATTAACTGCTGTTGGGAGGGGCATCTTTCAAAGTAAAAGGAGTAACGAAGGATGAAGTCATTAGCATAGGAGTGGATAGGTGATGAAGTAATGGAGGGGTCATTGATGAAAAGTAGAAAAAAATTTGTTAATAGGACAGATCCCTGAGGAACATCACTATTATTTATTGACTTAAAGGAAGAACGATGGCCTTCTACAACAGCTGCTGTAGAACGACCAAGAAGGAAATCAGAGAGAAGGTCACAGAGAGAAGGATAGATTCCGAAAGAAGGAAGTTTGGAAATCAAATCTTTGTGCCAGACTCTATCGAAGGCCTTCGATATATCTAGCACCACAGAGAAAGATTCACCGAAACACCGAAGAGCAGAGGACTAAGAGTCAGAAAGAAAGAAAAAAGGATATATATATATATATATATATATATATATATATATATATATATATATATATATATATATATATATATATATATATATATATATATATATATATAAATAATTAAAAAAAAATTTATTTATTTAATTTATACTAAAATTTTTAATTTTTATTAATTTTATTAATTTTATTATTATTATTATTATTATTATTATTATTATTATTATTATCATTATTAATTATTATTATTATTATTATTATTATTATTATTATTATTATTATTATTATTATTATTATTATTATTATTATTATTATTATTATTATTATTATTATTTTATTATTATTATTATTATTATTATTATTATTATTATTATTATTATTATTTGTCTCAATCCACCCTTCATTCTCTTCTGTATATAGTCTGTGAAAATATAAAGAAAATATATATATAAAATATTTTTAAAAAAATGAAAAATTATATCTAAAATATAAATATAAAATATAAAAATTTTTTTTGGAATTTAATTAATATGTAAATATAAAATAAATTTTTTTCCTTTTGTGTCTCATACTTTTAATATGATGTCAATATAATATCATGCCTTTCTAATGTTCTTAGATTTATTTATTT
>SEYY01020008.1:42500-52500 GCA_009176605.1 Armadillidium nasatum
ATTTATCAATTTATTAACATAATTTTTAAGTCAGTTTTTTTTTTTAATGTTAAATTATTTGTTACTAACCGGCTGTTTTTTTCCTTTTTTTTTTTCTCTTTTGACAAATTATTTATTTAAATTTACTGTTATTTAGTTCAATTCTGTTCTCAAATTTGCAAAAGTCTTCTCCAATGCTAAACTTCAGAAAATAATAATAATGATTATAAAATTTTATGTTATGTATATATGTCATATGTCTGCATGTTTGCAGTATTATTATTGCTCAAAACACCATATCCCGCATGCCTGCAGGGTGATGTAGGCTGTAGACATTTTCTCCAAGCATCTACAACCATACACCGGAAGAGAAGATTCCCAGCTCCTGGTAAGTACTAGGAGAATTTCTTCTCCTTTAAATCCAACTCTGCCAAAACATCAGGATTCACCATAGTATGGATTCACTGACTATAAACATTGTCTATATACTTAGTCTGTGCTATAAAATATAATTAAAACAGTAGTTGTTATAATTATGTTTTTAAAAAAATTTAATCCCAAGTATTTTTTTAGTTCAAAGCTTCAAAAAGAACGAAATGTTAAATTATGTCGCTCCTCCAGTTATTTAATGTATATTACCCAGATATTTAATATAATATTTTAATTTTATTGAAAAGAATAGAATTTTAAAGTTTTGCAGCTCCTCCTTTGCTTATTAAAATTTTAATTTTGATTTTATTGTATAAAAGTTTAAAATATATATATATATTATATATAATATATATATAATATATATATATATATATATATATATATATATATATATATATATATATATATATATATATATATATATATATATATATATATATATATATATATATATATATATATATATATATATATATATATATATATATATATATAAAAATTAAAAATATATTTATATTAATAAAAAAAAAAAAAAAAAACCGTAATGGCAAAAAAAAAAAAAAAAAAAAAAAAAAAAAAAAAAAAAAAAATTACAAAAAATTGTATTAAAAGGAAGTATCTGGCAATCACTCAAGTTCTATTAATTAAAGTAAATCTATCAATATAAATAAATAAAGTCGTAAACTATATTTTGTCTTAAATGATACCCTTTAATAACTTCAAATATTATTATTATTATTATTATTATTATTATTATTATTATTATTATTATTATTATTATTATTATTGCGTGTGTGTGTGTGTGTGCACGCGCGTAAGTCTATTAGGTGTATTGGTAATTTAAGCCTAGGTAATCTGATGCATATTTAATTAGAGACTCTTAAATGAAGTTCTGAATGGTTCTTGAGGGTTCTTATGGTCCTCACTCAAAGTTTTCTGGTTCTTAGGTTCTTGATTAGGTTCTCGGGTCTTTGATTAGCCTTCCTTTTAAGTCTAGCCCCTCCAAAATCTTTTGGTGGTCAATTATCAAGAACTTGAGTCAAAATTAAGATATATATATATATATATATATATATATATATATATATATATATATATATATATATATATATATATATATATATATATATATATATATATATATATATATATATATATATATATATATATATATATATATATATATATATATATATATATATATATATATATATATATATATATATATATATATATATATATATATATATATATATATATATATATGTGTGTGTGTGTGTGTGTGTGTGTGTGTGTGTGTGTGTGTGTGTGCGCGCGTGCATGTGCGATTGCTGTGCATATGTATGTATGCTTAAATATTTATATGATGGTGTGTACATAATTTTGGGAGGCCTATATTATAGGCTTTCCAAAATTATGTATACACTAACATATAATTGATTATATTATATATATATATATATATATATATATATATATATATATATATATATATATATATATATATATATATATATATATATATATATATATATATATATATATATATATATATATATATATATTATATATATTATATTATATATATAGTTTTAATCAATTATCACTGTTTTCTTAAATTAATTAAACTATATAGACTATATTATGGTCTATTTAGTTTAATCAATTATCGCTGTTTTTTTTTTAATATAAAATATAGATAACTATATGTTATATAATAATTCACTCAAATTCTAAACACAATTATATGGAGACACACACATATATACATAGGCTACATTTATGCATATATACTTACATACATACATACATACAAGTGTAATATGCTAAAAGAACGATAAATTAATTTTCAAGTAATGAAAATTAATTATCGAGCAATAAAGATATAATGATAAACACAAACTCTGAATAAACCATCTAATAAAGATATTGAACCAATAAAGGTAATGAAAAATAAAACAAAAAAAAGATAATGGAGCACAATTATAGCTTTTTAGAAATAGGGCAAAAAAAAAAAAAAAGTTTTAATTTAAAATAAAAATTGTTTATTCTTTTATATTTGTAGACTAAACTTTTCAAACACGATGAAGACGAAAGGAGATACGCGAAAGTTATTGATTTGTATACTTAATAAAGGGAATGTTTGGCCTTTTTAGACTGTCAATGGAAGGATGTATTTAAAGAGCGAGTCAAGAGGTAAGCAAAGAAAGGAATGAAATGGCATGGTGGCAGCCATCTTGGATTTTGGACCGATTGGAAAAAAGTTGCTTTTTTTGTAAATATTTTTGTTATTTTCCTTTTTTTTTATTTTAATTTGATTTATGTTTTGCTTGCTTTTTTGTTATTTAATCTTAGTGTTTTGCTTATGTTTTTGTTGTTTTTGTCTTTATTTATTTGTTGTTTTTGCTTTGTTCTCTCAAAACAAATTTGTACGTTTTAATTAATTTTTTTTGTAACTTTTATTTTAATAAAAAATGTGGTAATTGAGTTCATATTTGCGGAGAGTGAAAGTCATAGCAAATATACTTTTTACCATTACATAACAGTATCCGATTCTAAATCCGGAACCGAAGTCAGGTACTTTAAATAATGCCAACGGATCCGAAACCGGATATTTCGAAATAATGTCACTGCATGGAGCCGGACCCGACGTCAGGTACTTTAAAATAATGCCGCTAGAGCTGAGGTCAAGTATTTTAAAAAATAATGCCACTAGATCCGGAGCAAAAGTCAGATACTTTAAAGTAATACCACCGGAGAATGAGGCAGTATTTTAAAGTGATATTGCCGGAGTCGAAGCAAAAAAAAAAAAAAAAAAAAAAAAAAACATTCCTAGCTCTCAACCTTTACTTACATGACTATAGAAGTTATATTATTAATAAGTCGTGGACTCGTGGAAATACCTTTATAAAAGGTCACTAATCATTCGACACCTGTTAATTAATTAATACATTTACAGGTGTAAATCAGTGAACGAAATATTATGAAATATTTTTGACTTTTTCACGATATTTTTTTGAAATATCAATCCTGTGCAAATAATAATATATTGACATCTAATTTATTATATATATATATATATATATATATATATATATATATATATATATATATATATATATATATATATATATATATATATATATATATATATATATATATATATATATATATATATATATATATAAAAAAGGAAGAATAGGACCCAGAGACAGACAGACAAAGAGAGAGAGAGAGAGAAAGAGAGAAGAGAGAGAGAGAGAGAGAGAGAGAGAGAGAGAGAGAGAGAGAGAGAGAGAGAGAGAGAGAGAGAGAGAGAACACCAGAAAGGATACTGTAAGAGAGTGACAGAAAAAGGAAGAGAAATATAAAGAAAATGAGTGAGTTAAAGAGACTGCGAAAGAGAGCCAAAGAGAGAGAGAGAGAGAGAGAGAGAGAGAGAGAGAGAGAGAGAGAGAGAGAGAGAATTTTACAAAAAAAAAAATCCAAATGATTTATCTATCATTTAAAGTGTTTAATAAATTAGCCAATCAATTACTTGTATTGACTTACCTCTTCGTCGTCTTCGGGATTTTCGATTTTTCAAATTTTTTTTTTTCTTCAAGATTTATTTTTATTTGAAGAGTAATTTTGTAAGGGCGGGTAAAAAAAAATGCTGCCCATCTACCCATGCCATTTTTTTTATATACTTTTCTTATGTTTCTTATTATTATTATTATTATTATTATTATTATTATTATTATTATTATTATTATTATTATTATTATTATTATTATTATTATTATTATTATTATTATTTTTATTATTATTAATTTTATTATTACTATTATTATTATTATTTTTAATTTTATTATTACTATTATTATTATTATTATTATTATTATTATTAATTTTATCATTACTATTATTATTATTATTATTTTATTATTATTATTACTTTTTTCATTCCTCTTCCAATATATTTAAATAAAAATTATATTTTAACATTTAAATAAGAATTGTATTTTGTGTTTTTAAATAAAAATTTATTATATAATTTATTATGTAATTTATTAATTTTAATTTATTTTTTTTGATGAAGTATCGCCCTCTAGCGGGAGTTTTGTCAAACAAGGTGAAAATAAAAATCAAATTAAATATTAATTAAATGTATATAATAATTAAATATAAAAAGTATTCTAACTGTAAATTAAAAAGTCATATATATATATATATATATATATATATATATATATATATATATATATATATATATATATATATATATATATATATATATATATATATATATATATATATATATATATATATATATATATATATATATATATATATATATATATACACAACATATATTTCAATTATTTTTCTTATTAGAAATTAAATCTGTGAAGCGACTTTCTTATGCTTAACATGTCTTTTCTCTATTGAAAATTTTTCTGTGACATTTTTAACCACATGTCCCAACGATTCGTTAGGACAATTTTTATAGTGTGCCTAATATCGTAATTGTCGATATTTAACCTTATAATTTTTCCCATATTTCAGCCTAATCCTTTGTAGACTTATGGTTCTAATAATATCCCACTTGTGGCTCTTAAAACTTGACTTGGTAAACTATAGAAACTATATAAACTATATAATCCGTACCTGAGAACTTCAACACTTTGCTTCTTGCTTATTCAATATAAAGAGAAATCCCTCTCGAACACTGCAAAAATTGTCCTAACGAATCGTTGGGACAAGTGGCAAAAATGTCACAGTAAAATTTTCAATAGGGAAAAGACATGTTAAGCATAAGAAAGTCGCTTCACCTTTTATTTTCTAATAAGAAAATAACTGAACAAATTTATTATGACAGTTTTGCCACTTGTCCCAACGATTCGTTAGGACAATTTTGGTAGTAAAACTATTAGTTCTAACTATCGTCCTATAACGGTTAACCATGATCAGCCTTTTCCAGCGTTTTCGAATCAATCCTGAACAATAATCGAGTATATGTCAGTCTTATATTTATATACAAGCCTGGAGAAGTCTTAAATCTTGAAATCCTATCTCAGACTGTTAGTATGACTTATGTTAGGAATGTTCTGCTAGTGACCTTTTCTCCACCTCTCTGTCTGTCTGTCTGTCTGTCTGTCTGTCTGTCTGTCTGTCTGTCTGTCTGTCTGTCTGTCTGTCTCTCTGTCTGTCTGTCTGTCTGTCTCTCTCTCTCTCTCTCTCTCTCTCTCTCTCTCTCTCTCTCTCTCTCTCTCTCTCTCTCTCTCTCTCTCTCTCTCTCTCTCTCTCTCTCTCTTGTCCCTCTTCGGCATTTCGATGGATTTTCGTTCTGCTTTCTAAAGAATTTATTAACAAAGTTTTGATTTCTAAATTTCCCTCTTTCGGAATATATACTTTCCTCTGATTTCTTTATCTATCATTCTATTCACATTCAGTAGTTCACATCTCACGGGCACTGCCCTATTCGAGAAGAGGAACTTTTCTCTATAGGTAGTATACACCAAGGAGCCGTAAGTGGAATCGAACAGGCGTTTGAGGAGGAAATGTGTGACACACATTCTTTCACGTTCCACTTTTCTGACCCCATATACAAAGGCTATGCTCATTCTAACATATAATCCAGTGGTAAAGTCTGGAACACTCTTCCCTATTCTCTTTTCTCCATTTCCTTTTGATTTGAGCACCTTCAAGCTCCGTATACTGGGACATGTCGGTGTTTGATTTGATTCCGGATTGGATTTTTTCCCCAACACCGTTTTGCACCGCTTGATATACATATATATATATATATATATATATATATATATATATATATATATATATATATATATATATATATATATATATATATATATATATATATATATATATATATATATATATATATATATATATATATATATATATATATATATATATATATATATATATATATATATATATATATATATATATATATATATATATATATATATATATATATATATATATATATATATATATATATATATATATATGAATCATCAGTAAGTTCAAGATGCTTGCAATTACGAAGTCTAAATTGCAAATATTTCAATAGTCAGCATTTTTTTTTATATCATTTTATCCTTAATTCACTGATTTTATGGCATGCTTTTCTCTTTTATAGGAAATCAGCGGAATTTTAATATTTTTAATAAATATATTAATAAATTGTTTCATAACCATGAATAACTGAAAAATACCAATATATATATATATATATATATATATATATATATATATATATATATATATATATATATATATATATATATATATATATATATATATATATATATATATATATATATATATATATATATATATATTTGTGTGTGTGCATGTGTTTTCAAATTATAATTTTTATATATATATATATATAGTATATATTAATATATATGAGTGTGTGTGTGTGCATGTGTTCAAAGGTTTTAATTTTTATGTATATATATATCCTTGTGATTTGTAACTTAATAAATATATTGACGAAATAACTATGTAGCTAGCTAGAAGATTGTTTTAAACACATTTGGGCTGAAGTATAGATGTCAGAACACAGCAGAAAGATATAGAGACTGTTAGAAGATCTAAATGTTAGAAGGTCTGTTTTACAGGTCTATCGAGGCTGTCTCATTCTAAAACAAATGTCATAATATCACATCTTATTTGGACTATCTCAAATATAAAAATTTTATTAACATCGGGCCATGCAGTAATTAACATGAGCTTTTATATATACATATACATTAAAAGTGGTTTACTTATATTGTAGTTAACTATAGACTGAGCTTATACAGAAATTAAAATTAAAAATTGACCAAAGTAGTACAATCAAAAATACTAGTTGAAAATAAGGCAAGACTCTGAACAAAGATATATCTAAAGAATATATACAATTATTTTATTGCCATCATAAACTTATGTTTTGTCAATCACGGTATATATTGGCATTCCATGTATATATGCTTATCCAATTTTTAAAAAGTTGCAAATGAGCTATTTATTACGTCTCCCTGAGCCAAAACACTATAAAAATTAATTGTTAACTTCTAAACAGCAATAAAACTTCAATGCAATTTTCTAATTGGAGCAGAGGAAACTTGATTGTTTTCAATGCCTCAAAAATTCAGTTTTAATGGAGAGCAATCTTCATTTGGCGTATATGATTCACCCTAAATAAAGAAGCTACTAACAAAGTTGAATTATAAATTAAATAAATCTAGTATGGGGGCTTCTCAAACCATTTTTTATAACGACCCATACTCATTCAAGCAAATTTTTTCTCAACCCACATTTCCAATTATCATAAGAATAAATTATAAAATTTAATTTAAACTCTAATTATAAATTGAAATGAGTTATTAGCGTCATTTCTTAATAATGTGAGAGTTAGTGTGTGTGAGAGTTAAGGCAGAGAGAGAGGAAATACATAAAAAAATTCTTACTTTTCAATACTAATTTCTTATGATGACGAAATAATAGATTCAGCACTTCTTCAGACTCTCCACACACACATCCGGACAACCGGACAAACTTTTGAAATCGAGCTGACGAAAATGCTTAATTAAAATATTTCATTTTTTTTTTTTTAAATTACAATGTGGTGATTTAACAAGAAGCTTTTATAATAATAATAATAATAATAATAATAATAATAATAATAATAATAATAAATAATAATATATAATAATAATAATAAAATAAAAAATTAAAAAAAAAAAAAAAAAAAAAAAAAAAAAAAAAAAAAAAAAAAAAATAATTAATTATTATATTAAAAAATGATAATATAATAAATAAATACTTTAGAAAAGTACTTCAGAATAATAATAATAATAATAATAATAATATAATAATAATAATAATAATAATAATAATAATAATAATAATAATATTAATAATTTTCTTGTGTAAAGTTGCCAAAAATATTTAAGATTTAAGACTATTGGTCAAAAAATATATATTCTCTCTTCACAATATATATATATATATATATATTATATATATATATATATATATATATATATATATAATATATATTATATATATATATATATATAATATATATATATATATATATATATATATATATATATATATATATATATATGCACAAGTCCTTTTGAGGAAGCCATTTCTGAAAAAAAAATGGAAAATATCCCAAATCGTAGAAATGGAAAAGTAGTCGACAATATCATCATCACTCACGGGTCGGGGGGTACGGGGGGCAGAGCCCCCCGTAGACATATGCTGGGTATAATACCCAATTTAAGTTTTTTAGCCCAAAAATTCTCGTAAAAAACCATTTTTTAAAACATCTTACTTTGAACCCCAGTAAAAATTTTGTGGATCCTCAAATTGCACCTTACACCCAAAATATAGAGGCTACTTGGAGTTTACTTAAATATAAAAATTAAAAAAGTATATATATATATATATATATATTTATATATTTTTTTTATTATTTTCAATTTTTTTTTTCAGAAATGGCTTCCTCAAAAGGACTTGAACCTATATATATATATATATATATATATATATATATATATATATATATATATATATATATATATATATATATATAATATATATATATATATATATATATATATATATATATTATATATATATATATATATATATATTAATATATATACATAAAGTATTATAATCATATTAGACTTACAAATTTTTCACATTAACGAGTCATGTTACGTCGTAAAAAAGGCAAATTAATAATAAAATATCAAACAATATTTCACTTTATTTAAAAAAAAAGTTATCTTTTTTTATATCAAAAATCTAATCATCAAAAAGTCTCTAAAATCTTGGAGATAAATTTTCTTTTTTAAAAAATCTCTAAATCTAGTGAAAATTTTAGTATGAGTTTTTTCTCTTTTCTTTTCGTTTGTTAAAAGCTGATAATTAAGTTGCTCTATACGTTTTTATTGTGTGTATAACATAAAATCTGTATAAAATTAGTTAATAAATGTTACGATAAATTATTTTATAACAGTCTTTTAGAAAATCTCTTTTAAAACATTTTTAAAAGAAATATTAAGATTCATATTAGCTTGGCAAAAGTTCTAAACCGCCATTACCCGGGCTATCATACATTCTTTAGAAGGAGGCTTAGGAAACAAAGACCATATTGGTATGTAAATTTAACTCATTTCGAAGCAAGTCAAGTGCCGAAAACAAATAATCAAGTTTCTCTTTCCGCAAAGAATACTTTTTTTTTTTTTTTTTTTTTTTTTTTTTTTTTTTTTTTTTTTTTTTTTTTTTTTTTTTATAAATATATTCATTTGAATAGATGAATACGAATTGATAGACTAAAAGAGCTTACAAACGATTTTAAATCTTATACTTTAGGAGCAAAAGAGAGTCTACCTTTCAGAAAATATGTTTTGAAAAAAAAAAATAGTTATTTTCACGTTAATGAAGCCATTTTAAACTCTAATTATAGGTTGAAATGAGTTCTAGCGTCATTTCTTAACAATGTGAGAGTTAGTGTGTGTGAGAGTAAGGCAGGGAGAGAGAAAATACATAAGAAATTCTTACCTTTCGACAC
>SEYY01020008.1:57500-60000 GCA_009176605.1 Armadillidium nasatum
TTTTGAGAGGGAGATGTGAAGAAGTTGAGTTTTTAAAGAGTTGAATTTCACAAGGTTGCTATGACCCCACCGGGAAATCCCATCCAGATCGGCAAGAATAGAATTGGAAAGTTGAAGACGAGAAAGCAACTCTAGAAGCAAAAGAGGGAGCAGATTTGAAATGAGTAGAAGAATGCAGAGTTGAATCATCAGCATAAGAGTGAACAGAGTTAGAAGTGCAGTGGAGAAGATCGTTAATGAAAAGTAAGAATAAGGTTGGAGATAAAACAGAACCCTGAGGAACACCACAGTTGACAGAAAAGGAGGAAGAGGTCGCTCCATCTACAACTGCCGAAATGGAACGATCTGAGAGAAAACTAGACAATAGTAAGCAAAGAGAAGGAGGAAACCCAAAGGAGGGGAGCTTGGAGAGCAGTGACGCATGCCATACCCGGTCAAAAGCCTTGGATATGTCAAGCGCCACCACACAAGACTCCCCGAAGTCCCTAAGGGCAGAAGACCATAGATCAGTAAGATAGGAAAGTATGTCACCAGTTGACCTCGAGCGTCGAAAAGCCATACTGGTGATCAGAAAGAAGAGAATGAGACTCCAAATGATCCAGGAAATGAGAGTTGAGAAGAGTTTCAAAAATTTTAGATAGAACACAGGTGAGAGCTATAGGTCGATAGTTAGAAGGGTCAGAGCGACTACCTTTTTTCGGGATCGGTTGAACCAACGCACGCTTCCAGCATAGAGGAAAAGTATTAGTATTAAGGCATAGAGAGTAGAGCTGAACGAGGACAGGCGCTAACTCGGAAGCACACTCCCTCAGAACACGAGGGGAAATGCCATCCGGGCCACTGGCCTTCCTGACGTTCATAGATTTCAGGATCACATGCACCTGATCATGAGTAATTACAGGCAGAGGCATGGGACACCTGAGAGGAGAAGGAGTAGGAGGAGGGATGTCAGAATCTAGCAGGGTAGAATTAGATGAAAAAAGGAGGCCGAAGAGATTAGCCTTTTCAGAAGGAGTATTAGCTATAGAACCATCAGAGCGAATAAGAGGAGGAAAGGCAGATTTACAGAAGTTGTTAGAGATATTTTTGACAAGAGGCCAGAAATTTTTATCAGTAGGAGAGCCATGGAGGTCAGCGCACTTCCTTTTTATGAAAGTACGCTTAGCCCGTCGAAGAACATCCCTGCAACGATTCCGAGCTGAATGAAAATTAGCAAGAGTGATAGGAGAAGGAGAGTTTTTCCAATCACGATAAGCACTGTCTCTCTCGCGAAGGGCAAGAGAACAGCCGTCATCGAACCATGGATTTTGAGGAGAAAAAGATTTAGTTGAAGATGGAATGAATCTGCCCATCCCGTCAAGGATTACGGCCCCTACCTTTTCAGCAGAGACAGAAGCGTCCCCCGAGACAAAGCAAGATTCACTCCAATGATAGTTAGCAAAGAAGCGGCGCATTGCCCCCCAATTAGCCCGATTAAAGTGCCAGAAAGTACGTTTAGGGCATGGTGGAGCTGTTGGAGAGAAAGCATTATAACTAAGAGCTATAAGATTATGGTCAGAGTTACCAATAGGAGGGAAAATGGTGTGTTTATAACTAGAAGGAGTAGTGGTGAAGCATAAATCAAGTGTATTCAAGAATTGGTTAGGACGATCTGGAATGTGTGTGGGTTCACTAATCAATTGCTCCAGATCATTAAGAATACTGAATGATTGGGCCTCCCTCCCACCTGTATCAGTATGAGAGGAGCCCAACCATTCAGTGTGGTGTACGTTGAAATCCCCTAAATAGAGGACTTCAGCATTTGGATGAGAAGAAGTGACAGTCTCGTGAGTAGTAGTAAGGTATTGAAAAAAAACTGGAAAATCTGTTCATTAGGGGAGCAGTAGCAGAAACACAAGATAATTGTAGTAGTAGGAAGACAGATTTTAAGCCATAAGACGTCGAAATTAGGAGATTCTAGATTTACGAGACGTGTCACAGGAGTGTTAATGTTAATATATATATTTTATATATTATATTTATATATATTTTATATATTATATTTATATATATTTTATATATTATATATATATTATATATTTATATATTATATTATATATATATTTATATATTATATTATATATATTATATATATATATATATATATATATATATATATATATATATATATATATATATATATATATATATATATATATATATATATATATATATATATATATATATATATATATATATATATATATATATATATATATATATGCAGGGGGCTTTCCCAAGTGGTACCGTGAACAGCCTCCGTTCAATTATATATAATTATATTTGAGTTATTAACTTTTGTAAATAATGTATAAAACTTCAGCCTAATAAAATAATTTTAGTAACAAAAAAAAAATGTACTTTATATATATAACAAAAATATTAATATATAAATGGGAAATAATTTGAGTCTATTGACCCCAAAAAATAACTTATGGTGTGGTTATTATCGGTAATTTGA
>SEYY01020008.1:62500-65000 GCA_009176605.1 Armadillidium nasatum
AACACAGGTGCTACAATAACAGCGAGATAGTGAAACAAATAATGGAGGATTGTTACTTTTTAAGCTTTTTATGAAAATAGGATAAAGTAAAAAAATGTAAGTTACTTGCCTTCTAAAGAATGATTCGAACTACTTTTGAAGTGTATCAGTAAAGCTCCCTTTCTCCATTGAAATTCACACACTTAGTATAAATATAAATATCATAGAATGAATAACAAGCATTCTGAAAAGAGAAATATATATATTAATATAGGAATATATATAAACTTATAATTCGGAGAAGTATGATGTAAAAGGACAATATACCACTTCATTAAAGCTGTATAGTTAGTAATATGTATATATTTACTCTTCTATTACGAAAATTAATTTATTGTAAGCTGTAACATGATTTGTATCATTATATATTATATATTTATGTATTATATATCAATATATCGTTATGACATATTCTGGATATTGTAAGATTATTGCGTGAATGTCTTTATTTTATTATTAATATTATTAAACTATTTAAGCAAAATTAGTAGTACGTTTATTAGAAACTGCATCAATTAGTAAATATTATATAATGATATGTGTTTTATCTGAATTAGTTACCCTAAAATTAAATTTTTTAAAATATAAGAAAATGTAATTTTAAGGTCAACTAAAATAATTGGAAGAAAATTTCAGGATGCTTCACGATTGGATCAAGATTGTTCTGAAATTTCAACCTTAAAATATAATATAAATTCGGCATCTTTGTCTTAAGAAATAAAAGAAATTCATTCTCGGTGTTGAACATTGAAGTCACCCAAAATTTTGAGGGCAGAATAAGGAGAAGAGGAGAGAATGTATTCTATTTTGGACTTTAGATAATTCAAGTATTTAGATAGTCAGCAGTGTTAGGACATAAAAAATAGATCTAATAAATTAATTGGAAAGATAGTTTAAGACATAAGGTGCAAAATTCGGAGGAAACCATTTTAAGAGACATGAAAACAGGCGTCTTTTCTCACATATACGCATCTAACCTATGCAGTCGCAGACTGAAGATGATACACTGCAAAAATTGTCCTAACACATCGTTGGGACAAGTAGCAAAAATGTCACAACAAATTTTTTGTTATTGTCTTAGAAAATAAATCGGTGAAGTTTTGATTTTTGGAGAATGCAATTTTTAACCTTAATAGTTAAAAGGATTCTAGAATGCAAAATTATTCATATTTTTTTTTTAATATATGATAAAAAATCCTTAAAAATTTAAACAGAACACTAATCGCTAATCGTATCCTACATATATTGTTTAAAAATGAATCTATTATTGGTTAAGAAGCCAATTAAGAAATCCAGCAGATTTAATTGCTGTCTAATGTAACTACTTTTTTTTTTTTTTTTTTTTTTTTTTTTTTTTTTTTTTTTTTTTTTTTTTTTACAAAACGCCACCACTCACGGGCAGAGCCCTTATCAAGGAGGGGGCACTTACTACTATGTTTTTCGTAAGAATTCTGGAATTTTATGAATCTAAGACTAAGACTTCTCACTCTTTTTTTCATCTCCACTCCTTCACCCCCTCACCCCCTCACCCCTTCACCTCTCATCAAAACAAATTTTTTTGCGACCCTTTTTATCCAGTCACCCTAATTTAGAATAAAAAATAAAACCGAATAAATACAAATAAAACTCCCAGCGACTCTCACTCTGAGATGTACAACGTGCGCTTGCTGTACGCCTACAACTCTGGTTCTAGCATGATGGCGCCCCAGCATTTTCTGTATTGATGCGCGGGCGCAGGTAACCATCAATACGCTTGCGGAATTCCTACAACTCTGGTTCTAGCATGATGGCACCCCAGCAACTTCTGTATTGATGCGCGAGCGCAGGTAACCGCCAACTTTGGGGAACACTGGATTGGACGTTCAAGACCTGTTGAGTCGCCTCCGCGTTCGCCTGACCTGAAGCCCCTTGATTTTTATTTTTGGGAGCATGTCAAAGGTATGGAGTATGAAACTCCAGTTACATGTAGAGCTCAGCTAAGTTGTCCGTATCAATGATGCGGTTCACCACATCACCCATAATCCTGCCATGCTCGACAGAGTTGGACGGTCTTTGCTGCGATGCTATCAGGCATGTAATGAGGAGCAAGGCAAGACTGTTTGAACATACATTATAATGTAAACATGCCTTTCAAAAAAACATGCATTGTGCACAATTGTTTCTATTCCATTTCTTAACTCTACCAGCGAGTACACGGACCCATGCGCATTACTCTAAGACTACGGGATGAAGGGTAAATGTACCAATGTACCTTAACAAAAAACTTTCACTTCTGTATGACCTATCGGTCCTACAAGTTTGTTGGTGAGGTCCTGTAGCTCTCTCTCTCTCTCTCTCTCTCTCTCTTCTCTCTCTCTCTCTCTCTTATATATATATATATATATATATATATATATATATATATATATATATATATATATATATATATATATATATATATATATATATATATATATTATTA
>SEYY01020009.1:0-2500 GCA_009176605.1 Armadillidium nasatum
GTAAATGCTTATTTCGCCAGACGGTTATTTCATAGTTTAAAATATTTAATTTACATTTAATAATTATATTTTCCTTTCAATAAAAAAAAAAAAAAAATATATATATATATATATATTATATATATATATATATATATAAAATTTTTCTTAAAAGCATTTACGTTTTTAATTAAACTTTCCCATTTTCCGATCCAAAAAAACTTGATTTGTTTAAATACTCTCCCCGATGGCTCTCATTTCCACACTATTTAAAGACCTTCGAACTATTTCCCTGATGCCATTACGCTCTCTTTCATTTGCGTATTTTAATACTGCGTAAATGATGTGAAAAGTCATAATCTTTTTTTTCTCTTTTTTTAAAAATATTAAATTAATTCCTCGGTTTTTACAGCTGCATTTTCTTAATGAAAAATGAAGCAATAAAAGTTTAATTTAAAAAAAAAAAAAGAAAAAAAAAACATTAGCATTATAAGCATCATTGACCAAGCTCAATTGCTAGTTTTTCATTTCTTCAGTGTTGAAGGCAATATGCTTTATTATATTATTATTATTATTATTATTATTATTATTATTATTATTATTATTATTATTATTATTATTATTATTATTATTATTATTATTATTATTATTATTATTATTATTATTATTATTATTATTATTTTTATTATTATTATTATTATTATTATTATTATTATTATTATTATTATTATATTATTATTATTATTATTATTTATTATTATTATTATTATATTATTATTCGTCACATTTGGGGGGGCTCTGGCTCCTCCTCTCTTCTGGATAGGGTTGAGTCAAAGCTGTGAGATTAATAAACTGTCCCCTACTTTCAAACTCTTGACCCTCTGTCCCTCGACGTGACGTTGCGCGCTATCTCTTTTCTACAGGTACTACAATGGCAGGTGCTCGAGGGAATTGGCCTCTGCATTCCAACCGTTGCGTCGTCCTCGTTGCACGAGGGGTGCCCTGCTTTCGCACCAATTTTTGTGGACGTAGGGAATCCCAGGCTAGCCGTTTGTGGTACCTCTTTCTCCAGCACCTCTATTCTGTGGAATTCTCTACATCTTCTATTTTTCCAACTGTATTTAATCTTCCACTTCAAGTCTTCCGTCTGCACCCACTGAGGGCTGTGCGTTAGTGTGTGTGTGTTGTTGAGTTGTCCTTGTGTGTGTCCCTCCTTGAAAAGGGCTCTGCCCGTGAGTGGTGTTTGTAAAAAAAAAAAAAAAAAAAAAAGTTATTATTTTACTTTTACTTTTATTATTATTATTATATTATTTTATTATTATTTATTTATTATTATTATTATTATTATTATTATTATTATTATTATTATTTAGAAATTCATATCGTACGGGCATTGCCCTATTCGAGGGGAGGAATTTTTCTAGGTAGTATATACCAAGGATCTAGAAGTGGGATCGAACTTTCGTCCTTAGGCACGTGAGTCAATTACTCTACCGTTTTTGCCACGGTTAACTACTTGCTTACATTATCAAGATTTTTTAGTGGGAACAGCGTGGAGTGATGGTTGAATGATTGACTCACCTGCTTGATGGCGCTGGTTCGATCAATCAATAGGATCCTAGGTTTAAACTACCTAGAAAACTTCCCCTCCTCGAATAAAGCAATGTAAAAAATGTGGATATATATATATATATATATATATATTATATATATTATATTATATATATATATATATATATATATATAATATTATATATATATATATATATATATATATTAAAACATGTGTGGATTTTTGTATATTGAAAAAAATGTGATAATAATCAACACTTTTGTTGTGGAAGTTACTGGTCTGATTCCTAATGAGGAAATCTCTGGAAAAGATCACCAAGATTATGGGCAAATCCTACGAGATATTAATTATTATACATATATTGAATTTAGTCTGTAAAATACATGTCGTTTTTCAAAGTTTTTTTTTTTTTTTATTTTTTTTTTTTTTGGTGGCTTTCAGAATAGTAGTCTGTTCTGCAGATTATTAGTCGAATTAGTCACATTGTCCCTAGGTATCATATCAATCTATTATGCTCGTATTTCCGATTATTTTTTCAAACAAGTTAAATTAGTCGAAAACACTACTTCGGAAAATAATGAATTAAGTAGATTTTAAATTGACTGCATTCAGTTAATTTTTAGCATTTCCTCTTCAAATCGTTTAGTGTAGTACATCATCTCATCGAATAGAAGATTTCAATGCGCACTGTGTACTGATTGAAGTGGAGATGACCGAATCGCTTTGCATTGTTAATGGCCTTCACCAGCAGTTACTTTACGCACATTCTATAATGCTATAACCAATTCTTAGGCAACTCTCTCTCTTCTCTCTCTCTCTCTCTCTCTCTCTCTATATATATATATATATATAATATATATATATATATATATATAATTAAAATAAAAAAAAAAATATATAAAAAATAAAAATATATATTATTATATATATATATATATATATAATATA
>SEYY01020009.1:7500-15000 GCA_009176605.1 Armadillidium nasatum
GAAAATCCCCTAATAATTTTGCAAAAGCTGTTCGACTAATACTAATAATAATAATAATTATATAATAATAATAATAAAATAATAATAATAATATAAAATAACATACATGATTAAAACCATAAGAGCATGTGCAAAAAAAAAAGTCTGTTTTTCTGAATGAAAAATAACAAAAATGAGAATTGAAAATGCAAGATGATGATGATGATGATGATAATGATGATGATGATGATAATAATGATAATAATAATAATAAATAATAATAATAATAATAATAATAATAATAATAATAATAATAATAATAATAATAATAATAAATAATAATAAATGGCAATGATAATGATGTGTTAGTAATAATAATAGCGAAAAAATAATAATAATAATAATAATAATAATAATAATAATAATAATAATAATAATAATAATAATAATAATAATAATAATAATAATACAATAATAATAATATAATAATAATGAGTAAAATAATTAGTAATAATTCTAATAATACCAATAATAATAATAATAATATGTAAAAACCAATCATATATGAAAAATGTGAAGAACATTTAATTTAATATTTTATTTTTTTTAAAATCAATTTATAATAATTTTAAAATGTTTTATAAAATTAAGTATTTTTTTCAAGTTTATTAATTATTAATTTATTTAAATATTTTTTTAAATAATTAAATATTAAATTATTTTTAATAACCTAATATATAATCAATAATAATAATAATAATAATAATAATAAATAATATAAATAATAATAGTGAATTATTATATTTATTTTAATAATACTTAATAAATTTTCTACCTGTATATCAGTTTTATCTAAAATCTATCTATGTATATATAATATATATATATATATATATATATATATATATATATATATATATATATATATATATATATATATATATATATATATATATATATATATACAAGGGTTTTGCAAAATATGGAAACACCTAACTTATCTCCTAAGTTAACACCTATAACTTTATTTCTTAATATGATTTGTGATCACCTTTGACATTTATAACCACATAAATCTTTTTGGAATGGACAAAAATAGTTCTCGGTTTAACATAATGATATGCTATTCCATTCTTCATGCAAAACTAAACTAGGTTTCTGTAGCTATGCTGTGCTGGATAACGATCCTGAAATCAAAGGGGTTCTTTGATTTTAAGTCCTACCAATTATGAGGGCTAGGAAAGATGTCAAACCTCATCTACACGCTCTTCAAACCACGACTGGACAACATGATATGTATGAATTGGAGTCCAATGATCTTGATAAATGTCACCACCCCAAGAAAATATTATCTGCACTATAGGATGAACCTTTCTGTCCAAAATCCCTTCATAATATGTGGCAGTTACATTACTTTGCATGATGATAACGGGGACTGCAGATTATCATAGTATGTCTGCCCAAACCATGAAAGAACCTCATTCATACTTCACTCTGGGTATAAGGCAGTCCTGTTCATAGTCCTGGGATGGGGTTTTCAACATTTATGCTCTGCCGTAAGTTGAGAACAGAGGTTACAGAGGGAAGATCATTTCATTTGACCAATGGACTATCTTCCATTGATCGGCAATTCAATCCTTATGAATGTTGCACTAATTTCTCTTCTTTCTGACATCCACGTTGTTTACCAAGGTTTGAGATTGCAGCATATCCATGAATATTAAGCCTATGGAGTTCCCTGCTCTCTGTGTTTGTGCTAAAAGGGTTTGCAAGACTAGAATTCAGTTCAAAAGTATCGTTAGCAGCTATTTTTGTCCACAATCCTCGGCAATGATCGTTTGTCTCTTTCACTCAATTTTGGATTAGGTCTACAATATTGTTTTTCCAGAAACACAAAATGCGCACATGTTCTTAAATAACGTATCCCGCGATACATCAAATAACATTCCCACTTTTCTCACAGCTATTTGGAAACCAGCAATTTTCCCTCTTTGAAATTCAGTAAGCTTGGACATAACTCAATTGTACCATCAAAGAATGTTAACCAGAAAGCAACTGACGCTTCATATCCAGGTTTTTGATTACCTTTCACACATGATACATGAGGAGCCTGTTACTCTCTCTTCGCCTATGGCTCCTGGCTCGACTTCGGATAGTAAACGTATGTCATATTTACTCATTCTTTCTACACTTTCTTATATGCATGGTGATCACAAAAGCATTCATCGATTTTAAACTCACATAGAAAATTTATTGGAATATACATACACACTGATAGCTACAGTTCACTCAGAATAAAATTTTATATGGTAGCTGTTGGTATTACAAACACTCGAGTGCGCCACACAAGTTACTCTGTAAACATCTGTACAAAAATCCAGCTACGACCAAACTTTTTTTTAGCATATCCAGCGTTATCGATTTTACAAGTACATTGTTGGTTTCCCGAAGATCATTCAAATTGTTGGTAATGAAGGTACATACACTCTTTCCTTCACGTAATCCCGCAGGATACGCAAAAAGACTTCTCGGACGCAATCAACAACTTGCTTCGAGACTAACGGAATTAATTAAGAACAGTTTCATTACTGATTAATCATTTTTTTTCAATGAAACTCTTGTATCACTTCAAAATGGACATTCATAGGAGGATTATCAATTAAAATTGAGTCTAAGGGTACCTTTTACAGTCACAACACTGTTTGTTCTGGCAAATCCAACACTCACTAGCTACGTTGTTGTGTCCTTTGCGCCATCTTGGATTTCACTGTTCTCTGCCGGTCGGGTGAGTACACAAATATACTAGGGAAGAGGAAGCGAAATTGTAGGTTTTGTGTAGTGAGCAACTTGCAAAACAACTAAGACCAATCTATTTGTATAGGGAGATTACGTAACAACTAGTAATAAGAGAGTATTTTTGTGATCATCCTTTATATGTTTATCTATAATTCCCATCCCATCTATATTTAATTATATTCATAAGTCTTTCTATATCTATCTTTCTATCTATCCTTCCATCTCTTCGGATTATCTACAAATATTTAATGAAAAAAATATAAAATCAATTTAAATTTCCTTTTTTTAATCTTTTTTACCGATTGACCGAAAAATATTTTTTTTATAGATTTATATGAGAGAGAGATTTTAATATATATATATATATATATATATATATATATATATATATATATATATATATATATATATATATATATATATATATATATATATATATATATATATATATATATATATATATATATATATATATATATATATATATATATATATATATATATATATATATATATATATATATATATATATGAGCTTGAATATCGACGAAGAATATGTAGAACCAAAAGCAAGGGCGACAGGACTAGCAAATCGGCCCTTGTGAAGGGCTAACTGCTTGTAACAACTACATTACCAACATTAGAAACCATTGCTTCGGGAAGCGTAATCTTTTGGACACCTGTAGGAGAGAGTTTTAGAGGTTAGATTGAAAAAAGATGCTATTCTAACTGAAAGGGTGAAAATCATTCCTAAGAGTTTAAATAAAACTCAAAGAGTAATATTGAAACCAACCAGGCGAAAAGCAGGACCTTATAGAGAGTTCTGGGAGAGGAACTTTTAAGAGCAGACAGAGAACAGGGTGAAACCTTTGTGGGAGAAGATGAAGAATATATATATATATATATATATATATATATATATATATATATATATATATATATATATATATATATATATATATATATATATATATATATATATATATATATATATATATATATATATATATATATATATATATATATATATATATATATATATATATATATATATATATATATATATATATATATATATATATATATATATATAGCTGCCGTAATATAAAGGCGCAATGGTTGACTCATGTGCTTGAAGGAGCTGGTTCAATCCTTCATGCGAAATCTAGATTGAAATTACCTAGAAAGCTCCCCCCCACAAATACAGCAATTTCCTTTTGATGCGATATATATATATATATATATATATATATATATATATATATATATATATATATATATATATATATATATATATATATATATATATATATATATATATATATATATAAAATTTATTTTTTTAATTTTTTTTTTGTTTTTATTTATTTATTTATTTTTAAATTACGTTCTCAAATTACCATAGTTTTTTCCCCAATTTAAACTTATGAGTTCGTGTTGGATGTTAGTCAACTTTGGCTGCATAAAATTCAAAGTTAAAACTTGCATATTTAGCCCAAAGTCCGGGTCGAGGATGGGAACTGAAATAAATTGTATTTTTAAACCATTGTAAATTTAATTCAAATTCAGTCTCCGTTGAAAAGTTTGAACCTGTCTATCGTTTAAAAAGCCTGTTAAAGTTTTTTTTTTTTTTTTTTTTTCAGTGGAGAAAGTCGAAATAATATTTTTCGAAAGAAGTTTTTTTTCATTAATTGGGTTACTTTTAATTATTTCGTTTTATTGATTTAATTTTATATTGTATTGTGAAAAGTGAGACAATAGCTTATATTCGTATACTTTAAAGCGCCTAAGTTGTTTACAAAGTTTGGTGTCTATCGAAGAAGCTTACTGTTGCAATGTGGTAAGTGAAGAATCGCACGTAACTTAAAATATCCTAAATTGTCGTAGACTGAAAGTAACTTTTCTACTCCGAGAAGAAGGGTTAAATTTTTCTCCAAGGTCAACATTCTTCTTCATAAAAATATTTAAAAGGTATTTTTAAATTTTCACCTCTAATGGAGCTTTAAAATTAGCATTTCTTAATTTGAAACCTCTTTACGAACTTTAAAATTGCTTATGTGAGAGGTTTGTTGCTTTTGTTTAACCTTAATCGATTCAACACCGAACTAACTTTTTACAGTATATATATATATATATATATATATATATATATATATATATTATATATATATATATATATATATATATATATATATATATATATATATATATATATATATATATATAAATATATATTACAGTAAAATTTAAATACTTTTCACCATTAACTGATCGAGGATGGAGTGGTGGTGGTGGAGGTATGAGGATGCAGAATTCCCTTTTGTAGACAAAGGCTAATCGAATATGCACCAATATACCCAAAATTAATCTACCAATTTACATCTGGCAATTACATCTTTGATAACTTCCTCACAACATTATTTTTCATTTCGAAACTTATGATAGAAAGGTCGGATGTATTACGCTACCTTTATTTTCTGCTATTTCTTCATCTCTTTAAAGTTCTCTTTTTTGTCTTTCAAAAATATTTTTACTGATAAGTATATTTACAGCAAAAATTTTAACATTTATTTAAAAAAATTCGTTTTTTCCATCAGACCCTGAGAACGTAATATATATATATATATATATATATATATATATATATATATATATATATATATATATATATATATATATATATATATATATATATATATATATATATCTATATATATATATATATATATATATATATATATATATATATATATATATATATATATATATATATATATATATATATATATAATATATATATATATATATATATATATATATATATATATATATATATATATATATATATATATATATATATATATATATATATATATATATATATATATATATATATATATATATATATATATATATATATATATATATATATATATATATATATATATTATATATATATATATATATATATATATATATATATATATATATATATATATATATATAAATTGGTGTGTGCTTGTGTGTGTGTATATGTGTTTGTGAGCGTAGGTGTGTACGTGTTATGTACCTTTTAAAAGGGTTCAATTTTCCATAATTAAGCATAGATAATTTGAACTACATTTACCGTCTTAAGGTTCAATGTTCCTTGGAGCGAGTAAGCAAACAAAGACGCTATTTGATAAATAAGCGTCCAACGTTGTAACTTAAGACGCCAAAGAAAGAACATGAAATTATATTACGATAAAAATGAGTCCAAATTATAGTAACACTTAAGCGAGTTAATGAACTAACTTGTTAACATAATAATATATATAATGAAGGATAAAATAAATAATAGATATATATTTTTTTTTTTAAGATTAAAAGGGAGAAATGTAATGGTTTGCATAGATTGTAACATAAAAAGTGAACGAGTGTTTTACACAACAATGTTCAGATGTTGATAATTAAACATTATTTATGAGTGAGAAAAAAATTTGTTGTTTTATATATATATATATATATATATATATATATATATATATATATATATAATATATATATATATATATATATATAATATATATATATATATATATATATATATATATATATATATATATATATATATATATATAGGTTCAAGTTTACTTCATGTGTCGCATTTCAGCGTGAGAATAAAAGCGAAAAAATTTATGGTAAAATAAAAATCATATTGGTGAAAACGTGTTAATAAGTCCAATATTATTGAAGCGTAAAAAGTAAATTTTTTTGCGTTTTTTTAAATAATATATATATATATATATATATATATATATATATATATATATATATATATATATATATATATATATATATATATATATTATATATATATATATATATATATATATATATATATATATTGAAATTTAACTCGTATGTGGAAGAGAAAATTAGCATTAGATTTCGTTTTTAAGCAAAAATTTTGCCAAGAAAATAGCAATGAATTTTCATTCTCTTTGGGAATTTCTTCATTATAAAGAGAAAGTAAATAATTCACGCTTTGTTAATGCATTAAACCTTCCCCCACCTCCTTAATTCTCTCCCTACTTATCCCCACAGTTTACCCCCTGGAAAAAGGAGAAATACCCTATATTTATTTTATTTTCGGGGGTAATTTAATTATCTTTTGTATTTGCATATTTGCTCTATACGGAAGATTATAAATTATTTTAAGAAAAAACATTTCTTGGCTTAGTTTTTGAAATGTTTATATCGTGAGCGAAATTGGACAGAGGAAGCTCAGTTTCTGATGTGATGAATGCTTTTTTCCTTTTTTAATACAAAAAGTCGTTAGAAAGTTCTAAACTGTAATAATTTTTGTATTTTTTTTTTATTATTTATCTTATTTGTTTTATGTAAAACTCCTCCTATTTGTGTTATGATTTTCAGAAATAATAAAAAATAATTTTGTTTAAATTTGATGAGTAAAAATGAATTTCTTTAGTCTCTTTTTTTTTTTATTTTTATTTTAGTTTAATTGAAACGTATTTTAATTTTATTTAGTTTGTAATATATATTATATATATATATATATATATATATATATATATATATATATATATATATATTATATATATATATATATATATATATATATATATATATATATATATATATATATATATATATATATATATATATATATGGGCAAAAGCCAGAGGCCTACCAATATTCCACCAGAGTCAGGAGGAAAGTCGGG